>WBZZ01004715.1:22500-25000 GCA_019918135.1 Paulinella micropora | reverse complement strand
AGATAGATAGATAGATAGATAGATAGATCGACAGATCGATCGATCGATCGATCGATAGATATATAGATAGATATATAGATAGATAGATAGATATAGATAGATAGATAGATAGGCTCACTCTGCACCACCCAAAATTTCGGGTTGCGGGTGCAAAAATGGCACACCACACCACAGGCTAGGCTTTTCAGGAAGCAGAACCCCAGCAAGTGGCACCAGAAACCTGCAATTCCGGGTAATAAGTGGCACCACAGGCTAGGCTTTTCAGGAAGCAAAAACCCAGCAAGTGGCACCATAAACCTGCAACTCCGGGTGATAAGTGGCACCAAAGGCCAGGCTTTTCAGGAAGCAGAACCCAGCAAGTGGCACCAGAAACCTCAAATTCCGGGTAATGTAGAATAACTTTTTGTGTTCTGACCCGGTCAAGGAGGGAGTGGCCAGACAGTGGTCGACGCGATCGTAACGCAGACCTAGATAGATAGATAGATAGATAGATAGATAGATAGATAGATAGATAGATAGATAGATAGATAGATAGATAGATAGATAGATAGATAGATAGTTAGATAAGATTAGATAAGATTAGATAAGATTAGATAAAGATTAAGATAAAGATAAAGATAAAGATAAAGATCAAGATCAAGATCAAGATCAAGATATAGATCAAGATCAAGATATAGATCAAGATCAAGATATAGATCAAGATCAACTCGGATTAAGATTAAGATCAAGATTAGATTAGATTAGATTAGATTAGATTAGATTAGATTAGATAGATAGATAGATAAATAGATAGATAGATAGATAGATAGATAGATAGATAGATAGATAGGTGGATAGATAGGTGGATAGATAGGTGGATAGATAGATAGATGAGATATCGACTAATGTCAGAAAAAAGGAGCTTCTGATTTCGTCAACCAAGGAAGTCTGTGGGTAAAGTATTAACCCGATGCCCAGCTAAGCCGTGATGTTTGCACGGAAGGGACTGATACATGCGATACCAAATCTCCCTAGTACCAGGCGGGGCCAGGGCTCGTTCCATAAGCGCCCCTTGCAGAACGAGCTCCCACCTCCATTACAGAGGACCCAGTAAGCAGATGGAGTTTTGAGACTGTTCGACAGTCTAGTATAAACCGACAGAGCACTGTGGGTTTTATTCCGGGCTCAATAAGCGAGAAAGGGCACCCTGAGGGAACAGGATTGTGCTTCCCGTCGCTATTTCGGCACGTGACTTATAGGCGTATGGCTAGGCACACATAAGGCACCCCAGATAGATAGATGAGATATCGACTAATGTCAGAAAAAAGGAGCTTCTGATTTCGTCAACCAAGGAAGTCTGTAAAGTATTGACCCGATGCCCAGCTAAGCCGTGATGTTTGCACGGAAGGGACTGATACAGGCGATACCAAAGCTCCCTAGTACCAGGCGGGGCCAGGGCTCGTTCCATAAGCGCCCCTTGCAGAACGAGCTCCCACCTCCATTACAGAGGGCCCAGTAAGCAGATGGAGTTTCGAGACTGTCGACAGTCTAGTATAAACCGACAGAGCACTGTGGGTTTTATTCCGGGCTCAACAAGCGAGAAAGGGCACCCTGAGGAAACAGGATTGTGCTTCCCGTCGCTATTTCGGCATGTGACTCATAGGCGTATGGCTAGGCACACATAAGGCACCCCACCACGGGCCCAGCACACCCACACCATCCCCTAATTCTCTGTCTGTCGACAGATGGCACCCATTTCAAAACATCAAGCCCAAGGGAGGGTCAGTGACACCTCAAGTGGCCTTGGTTCACTTCGTGGAGTAAGTGATGAGATCAACTGAAGATAGATAGATAGATAGATAGATAGATAGATAGATAGATAGATAGATAGATAAGATAGATAGATAAGATAGATAGATAAGATAGATAGATAAGATAGATAGATTAGATAGATAGATTAGATAGATAGATTAGATAGATAGATTAGATAGATAGTTAGATAGATAGATAGATAGATAGATAGATAGATAGATAGATAGATAGATAGATAGATAGATAGATAGACCGGCGGTTTTTTGTCCCCAGAGGTCAGTGGACTCCACGGCAAGAACATTCACATCCTATGCAGATAGATTAATGACATAGATATAGATATAGATATAGATATGGATATAGATATAGAATATATAGATATAGATATATATGGATATAGATACAGATATAGACGACATAGATATAGATATAGATGTAGGTATAGATTTAGACAAGTAGGCAATTAAAAGAGATATGTGCGAAAGAAAAAGACAGCGTTGGGATAGGAAGGAACCTGGGTAAAAAGATGGATAGGTAGGTAGCTAGGTAGATAGATAGATAGATAGATAGATAGATAGATAGATAGATAGGTAGGTAGGTAGATAGGTAGGAAGATAGATAGATAGATAGATGGATAGATTAGATAGATTAGATAGATACCACGCAATCGTAGTAGCCTTTCCAAAAATACCGGGTGGATAGATGGATA
>WBZZ01004715.1:12500-17500 GCA_019918135.1 Paulinella micropora | reverse complement strand
GCAGCAAGTGTGGCTGCGTATCGCCTCGGGTGTTACCGGCGCTCAGGATATCTATGTGGGCAACGGCTACTTTCCCCAGGAAACGCAGGAAGAAGAGTCGTCAGAGGCGTATGCGGCCTGGCAGGCAGCTATAGCTTTTTTTGGAGCCAAAGGTCTTGTGGTCACGGTGGCGGATGCCAACGCGAAGCTCGGGCCGGCATGCAGCCGAAAAGAGGAGGGCATCGTCGGTCAGCACGGGGAGGTCGATGAAAAGGGAGCACCGGTACGTTCGGAGAACGGCAAGAGACTCGCGGCTGTCCTCGTCGCTACGGGCCTGCGAAATCTGAGCGGCTTCTCGTGCCCAGTGGAAGGGTCCTACTGGTGGTCCCGGCGTGAGCAGCGCGGCATGGGCACAGGCAAGCACCTCCTCGATTACATCTGCGCGTCGCCTGGCTTGGCATCTGGAGCAAAGTTCGGAGTATGCGAAGATGATCTTGATACGGACCACAAGGCAGTATGGGCCGAACTGACGTGGAGCGGCCAGCGCCGACCAAAGCGGGCTGCGAAACCTTACAGGTCCTTTCGTGTTGATAAGCTTATTGGTGCTGGTGTCTCGGGTAATGATCACGCTGCGAAGCAAGCGCTGGATTATCTACGCGACAAGTTCGATGACGTATTCCAGCATTGCCTACAGAAGCTTGGAGTGCATCAGCTGCCTGAGCTTGACCTATCGGGTGGTGCCGACAGCCAACGGGTGGTAGATGACGTCACCGAGCGAGTGGCGCAGTCCTTCCGAATGGCGGCGCACCGGGTCCTTGGCTCCAGATGTATACGACCCCGTTTCACCAGCAATTGGTTCGACGGGGAGCTAAAGGAGCTCATTCAACAGCGCCGGGAGGCCTACGCAGCATACAGGAGGGATGAATCGAATGCGGAAGCCCGTCTGAATTGGCTACGGCTCCGCAAGCAAATTCGGAAGGCAACTCGGGCCAAGAAGTCCGCCTCCTTCAAGCAAGTGCAGGAAGAAGCGGTCAAATGTCAACGCGAGCAATCCTCAAAGCGCTTTTGGCTACTCGCGAAGCGGCTTGGCGGGGCACGCAGAACGAAGGTCTCCGCGCCGGTGCAAAGGGAGGATGGCTCACTGGCGTGTACGCTGCCGGAAAAGGTCGCTCGGTGGGAGGAATTTCGGAAAAATTCGGTGAAGCCACGGGAAAATCCGGCAAGTGCGGCTGTTGTGGTGGAGTGCTGTGCAGAAGCAGGCTCGCTGGAGTGGGAGGAAGCCGAAGCTAAGCGGCAGTTCCACTGGAACGATCGCTTCAGAGATGAGGTGGCCCGGGCTATGAAGGAGCACGAAGTAGGTGAAGACACTTGCGAAGAGCTGGACAAGCCGTTCACGCAAGAGGAGGTCCTTGCAAGGCAACGTGCCCTGAATAACCACAAAGCTTGTGGCGAGGACAAAGTGAAGAACGAGATGCTCAAGTATGGCGGCGCCTACATCAATGGCTACTTAACGCAGTACTTCAACTGGATTCGAGAAGCCGAGAGGACTCCAAAAGCTTGGGGCAAGGGAATCATCGTCAATATCCCCAAGGGTGGGGATCCTACGGATCCTGACAACTGGAGGGATATCTCGATTATTAGTTGCCTTGGTAAGCTGTATCTGTCCTTATTAGCTACTCGTCTAACGCTCTTCGTGGATGGCCCGGATAAGCTACGTCCAGAGCAGGGAGGCTTCCACCCGGGGCGTCGCGCTACGGATCAGGTCTTTACCCTTTGGCAGAGGTTGAAGGGGCGTCAGCAGCAGAAGCGGGAGTCGTATGTCCCGTTCGTCGATCTACGCAAGGCTTTCCCGTCTGTTTGGAGAGATGGCCTATTTGAGAGGCTCTGGAAGCTGGGTGTAAGGGGCAAGTTCTGGCGCACGCTACGCAGGTGCTACGAGCAGACTTCGTCGCAAGTGCTAGTTGATGGAGCACTCACCCCCGAAGTACTGGAGGGTGTAGGCGTCCAACAGGGGTCCCCTCTCTCTCCCACACTCTTCAACGTCTTTATGGATGAGCTGTGTGATCGGCTGGCGAGTGCCCTCAAGATCACGGATGTGAAGCGGCTGAACGACATCAAGGCACTTCTATACGCGGACGACGTGGCCCTCATCGCTCACAGTCGCACCGAGCTCCAGAAGATGGTCAATGTTGTGGCCAAGTTCGCGGAAGATTACCGGCTGGAAGTCAACTTGAAGCCCGGCAAGACGGAAATCATGCCCATTTACACGTCGAGCAAGGCGAAACGACCAAGTATCAGGGAGCGAGGTGAGCCCGTGGTGTGGTTTCGGGGCCAGAAGCTTTGTGTCACCAGTCAGTACAAGTACCTGGGAGTGGTTATCACCGACGACCTGAAGTGGAAGGAGCAGGCCCTGCGGGCTACGCGTGTCACTGAAGTCGCCACCGCAGGTTGGTACTCTTTGTGGTGTGCAGGTGAGATACAAGCTAGGTATCGTCTCATGTGCTGGAATCAACTTGTGGGGGCCAAGCTGAAGTACGCCTTCGATGTCTGGCGTGCCCCCGTATCGCAGCTCACCAAGCTGGAGGCAGCAATGCTGCGCCCCATGAGGATGATTCTCGGCATCAGCCCTAAGACAAGCAAGTGGATTACACTCCTTCTGGCGCGCTCTTTGAGTGCGGTGCGTTTGCGGCGGGCGGCGCAACTGAAGTTCTATGGACGGCTGCGTGTTCTACCGGAGGAGCGATTTCCTGTCATCGCATCTCAAGTCAAATCCGACTGGACTGCGGAGGCCGAAGGCGCTATCAGGGACTCAATGGATCTACAACAAGGGCTTCAGGAGCTCCTAAATAGCTCAGAGAAGGACCTCGAGGGTTGGTGTTCAACTGTGGACAAGTGGGCCCTTCAGCAGGACGTCAAGATGGTGCAGCAACTGATGTGGGACAAGCGAGAGGCAGGCAGCGATCTTACTGATGGCCTGCGAGTCATCCTAAGACAAGTCTTTGGAACTAAGGAGTTCCCAAGATGGGTAGCCCTTGATGATGCGCATTATAATCTGCTTCGGAGAAGGTTGCTCAGCTGCAACAACCGCCTTCGGTTGTACCGCAGCAAGTTGGTCAGTGGCATGTCCCCTCGCTGCTTCTGTTGTCATGATGATGTCAATGAGTCCCTTGCGCACTTCTTATGGGATTGCCCCATGCATGAGGGGAGACGTAAGCAGCTGTTGCTGAGTATGCAGAGGCTCGGTGGCATGGCTGTGGGGAGTGCTGAGGGGGATGGAGGGAGTGAGGAGGGTGGTGAGGTCGTAGGTGGTGAGGTTGTGGTGGAGGATGTGTTGCTTGGGCGGGAGCGGGAGGGCTCTGTGCGGCAGGGTTGGGATGATATGTCGCCTGTGGATCAATCACGATTGTTTTGTAAGTTTTTTCAGGGGAAGTCGCGCTTCCGCAGTAACTTTAGGCTTGCTGCGTTGTTAGGGGTTACAGCGTTGCGTCCCCCTCCAAAGTTGGATGTGTTGTTTGGATCATATGTGTCTGAGTGTTGGTCTGCTAGGGAGGGTAAAAGGGAGGAGCTTGGGGTGGAGGATGGGGGCGAGGAGGTGATTGACCTCACTGAGGTTCCATCAGCTTCTGTCCCACCCTCTCCCCCAAGTGACGTTGATGTTGCGCGGCGCGGCCGTCCGCGCAGTGTGGACGTCCTGGCTAGAGAGAGGGGTTCGGGAGCGCAGCGTAGTGTCTCCGAGTTCTTCTCTTCAGCTAACACCCTCGCATCTAGCTCTTCATGCACTTCACAGCCCCCATCTGCCCCTGCTGTTGCTGTTGCTGCTATGTCTGTTTGGTGTTCTGACAATGCGTTGGGATCGGCTGACCCCGGTGACCCAATGGAGGCACATGTCCAGGATCTGGATCTGATGCTATAGTCTGAGGAAGCCTATTATTATTATTATTATTATTATTATTATTATTATTCAGCCCAATGGCCTCAAGGCGTTAAACTGTGACGCCAACTCATAACCCTTTGGTGGTAGATGCTGGGGAGGAGGGTCGTTGCGCGCGTAAAAGATCTTAAACTCCGCATATGCTGGTTGATAGCCCAGGACCCAGCAGACACCAGATTGTTATGGGTGGGGTTTCGAGGCAGCTCTAGCAACCGCGCTTGGTGTATGCACTTGCACATTCGGTGACGTCTTGCAAGAGGTTGCTGGGACTGCGGAATAACCTCGGCTTCGTGCAGTCTTGCCCTCAGGAGCTCCATCGGTGGCCCCGATCATCAGGCGAGAGACTGACACGGGGGGGTGGAGGACCTCGAACAAGGGTATTGGAGGCTTATGTCCGTTGAGGATATGCGATTAGCTGCATCAGTACGCCTCAGATATAGTATTATTATTATTATTATTATTATTATTATTATTATTATTATTATTATTATTATTATTAGGGAGTACATAGGCCATCGGTCCCTTTCCATGGGCTGATTGGTATAAAGCTCCTAGAGTAATGTTCTATGCCGTCACTTCCTTTATTCCACCGATTGGTGTGGAGACTTTCCTTATGGAATGGAGGACTGGATGCACATGGCCTTTTGGCTCAGCAATTGGCAGGAGATACATACATTATTATTATTATTATTATTACTATTACTATTACTACTACTACTACTACTACCACTACTACTACTACTACTACTACTACTATCATTATTATTATCATTATCATTACTATCATTTATCATTATTATCATTATATTATTATTATTATTATTATTATTATTATTATTATCATTATTATTATTATTATTATTATTATTATTATTATTATTATTATTATTATTATTATTATTACTATCAATTCTACCTCGGGGCCCAGCGAGGCTTCGGATGCTGCGCCGAAGTCTGTGACGTGGTGTTGAGGGTAGTCCTTCATGTAGTCCTTCATGCATACACACACACATACACACACATACACACACCATACATACATACATACATACATACATTACATACATTACATACATACATACATACATAC
>WBZZ01004714.1:117500-125774 GCA_019918135.1 Paulinella micropora | reverse complement strand
GCCTTCGTTGTTAATAAGCCTGATGTGGAATTGATGTCTATTGCGGTGTTAAATGTTATATTGCTTCCTACCGCTACTCCTGATGCATATTGAAAAAGAAGATTAGTTCCTTTTGTTATTTGAAAATTTGAAGTAGTAGAACTTGACTTATCATTAACCGCGCCATCCCAATAACAATCAAATTTTAGTGCTACATTGCTATGCCCGTTGTTAATTAATTGAAAACAAGGATAATTGGGATTGGATGTTGTAAATGCTTGTATATGCGGCCCTGCTACACCAGATGTCCCGTATAATTCTAATCCACCCGTGTATGTCGCCAATGCTCTCGTTGTTCTTCCCAATATTAATGGTTTATCTAATGCTATCGTTATTTTATCGCTCGTTGCCAATGTCGTTGTTGATATCCCCGCAGTTGAAGTAATTGTCGTTCCAGTTATTGTTCCACCATTTGTTATGTTGTTTGAGTTCATATCCAAAGCACCATAAAACCGCATACCGCCCGCATTGTTAAAACGGACAATGTCAGACGAAGCACTTTTATTATCCAAAAGTTTTGAAATATAAAGTCCGCCCCTTTTACATCAGATGCTACATTCGTAAATACATAGCCTCGTTGGTCTGCGGTTCCACTTGTAGCCGTATTTAAAGTAAATAAGAAATATTGGTAATCACCCGTTGTCTGACTGAAAAAGATATCACCTCCATTTTGGTTTAATATCCTCGCCCCATTTTATGTTATATTTCCGCCATTAGTGATAGTTTGATTATTAAAATCGGCATTGTTCGTTAAAGTTAGATATTTTATCACAGTGCTCGCCCCATTAAATGTTTTGCTTCCTGTTATGGTTTGGTCGCCTGTTAGTTTTACATTTTGCCCGTCCAATGTGTCCGCATATCCTTTTGTTGCTCCATCCGTTGATAATGTCGGAGTTCCAAGGTTGGCAATTTTGCTACTATTACAATCTAGCCCCGAAGCATTTACCCAACCGACAATCGCCCATCAATAATGAAAACTTATTTTTTTCGGCATTTATTTCAAAGTTATAATTTACACCAGTGCCTTATCAAGGCAACCGATAGTTCCTATATTGGCTGTGGAGTTAAAAACCACGAATGTTCCTTTTGTGGCCGCGTTCGTTGAATTTCCTGTTATTTCAAGGGCACTGCTAAATGTCTTAATTCCTGCTATGGATTGGTTTCCTGTTAGTTTCACATTTTGTCCGTCTTTTGTATCAACATAACTTTTATTCGCCCCGTCCGTTGTTGCTGTTGGTGTGGCTAAGTTTGTAATTTTTCTATGTTTAAAGATAATGTCGTGCCCGTTGCTGTCGCAATTACATTATCCCCCGCATATAAATCAACATACGACCCTGTTATTTGTATCGGATAATAGGCCGCGGTTGCTATTTTTTGTGCCACAATCTCTCCTATATTTGTCGCCGTATCAAAGGCAATACCGATACCATCAAAAGCGGTTGGACCTGTGGCACCCCGCACTTCTATTGTTGAAGTAAATTTTTTATTCCCCGCTATTGTTTGGTCTCCTGTTAGTTTGACAACCGAAGTATCAAGAGTAGAAACATCAACACCATCAACAAGATTAACATTTGTTATGCTTTGGCTTTTCATATCAATCCCCGCACTCGCATTTATTATGTTGCTGAATGTCTTAATACCAGCTATGGTTTGGTCTCCTGTTAGTTTAACCACAGAAGTATCAAGAGTAGAAACATCAACACCATCAACCAAATTTACATTTGTTATTGAAAATCCACCCATATTTAAACTGCCCGTCATAGCCGTTGTGCCGTCCTTTGCCAGTTTCGTATCGGTATATGCTTTTGTTGAAGCATCGCCGTCATAGAATGGTGCGGGCAGTCCGCTGATTGCTGTCGTGCTGTTAAAATTAAAAACATTGCCCGTTAATGTTATCCCACCCCTGTTGTTGGAGCAAAAAGTATGGACGAGCCGACAAAAGATAATGGATAGCCCGTTGCTCCATCTGCCTCCGACGAATAGATAGAACCTATATTATTGTTATAGTTGAAGAACAGCCTCCCTGTGTTTAATGAATTTGAGTCTTTTATACCCAAATAAGTAGTAAATATTTTGTTTCCTGTTATGGTTTGGTCTCCTGTTAGTTTAACCACAGAACTATCAAGAACCGAAACATCAATACCATCAACATTACCGACATTTACTACATTAAAACCTCCCATATTCAAATTTCCAAACATCATAGTAAAACCATCCAATCTAAGAAAAGGTGAGTTTGTATTGCGCCATTGCCCTGTGCTATAAATGAGTAGTTGGTTATTTGTGGGTGTGCCTGTTATGACTACATCCGTTAATTTATCCAATTCAAAGTCGCTTATATAACTTGAAGTCAATGTAGCAAATGAAGTATTGCCGAGCCCGTCCGTTTTTAATATTTGATTAGCCGTGCCGTCCGCTAATGGCAAATCGTATTCGTTATTAATTGACACATAACCGCTGTCAGATATCAACAAAGAGGAGTTATTATTTTTTGACGATATGGTTATGTCGTCAGTCCTTGCTTGGACTGAGTTTGCTTCTATGTGGTCGCCATATAATACACCATCAACTTCTAAATCCTCGTCTATTATCACAGAGCCGTAATAGTGATATGCCCACGGATTGCCTAAATGGTTCATATTTAAATTCTATTATTTTATAATAAATCTTATAATATAAGATATATATTTAGTCTCAAAAAAATGAATATATTTGGCCGTTCGCAAGAGCAACAATCTATTGACACGAAAACAATCGCGGTCGTGGCTACCCCGACATTAACAAGAAACATTCAAAATGCTTATGTTGGTCTTGACCTTAGGTCATGGATGACGAGTTCAACATTTACCACTCTATGCACGGGCGGATATGGTAGCAAAACGATATCAAGTTTAGGATATGGTTATTTCATTAATGTATCATTTCGTGGTTCATTGAATTTACCCGCTCCGACTGGCATTGCTACATTCCAATTTTGGTTTCATATCACAGATGGCACGAATACATATGATTATTATACCGAAGTGCTAAATTATACAACCGCCATTGATTATAAGTCTTTTGATTGTGTGTGGCTAATCCAAAGATACGGAGTTCAAATGAATTTGATATGGCAGATGACTTGTCCAAACCCGTCTGACACCACTAATAACAGAACAATACGAATTGTAAATAATACAACCAATGATGCTCTGGTAACATATGCGGCGGATGCTCCAATAACATTGGAAGTATATTACAAATCAGCATCTGCGGATTATGTCTCTTTCAAACCTTCATATTTCAATATTGATGTGATGAGAGACATAGCACTAACTGCCTCTTACACACGAAACCTGTCATACATATCCTTTAGTGTCGTGAGTTTGCCCTCGTGTTGAGATAAGACATCGCGGAAAAATGTCTTATAATCTAACTTACCATATTTAAGAGTGGGGCGTTGCTCTGGTGGTATGTGTCCGTATCTGCTTTCGTGCCATTTCTTCATATCCTCCTGCATTATGGTGCGGTCATCTACTTTCATATACAAGAAATTAAACGGGTCTTTGGATACTTTCAAATGTGCCGTTATTATTTCATAGCAACTATACCCGCCCTCGGGCGGATTCCGCTTTGCTTTAATCGGTGTCTTCTTCTCTTCTTTTGCTTCCGTTTCTTTTTTGCCAGTTCTTCCCCCACGTTGGCCTTGATTTCCGTAATGCCTGTTTCTACTAAATCCGCAGTTTTGAATGGAGTGCTTTCCTCCTCGGCCATACTGCTAACTATGTTTTCCAGTGTAGTGGCCGACGGCATTTCTACTTTTACATTGTCGCCACCGCGAGGTTTGTATTGTTCATAAAATGATACAATGTCGGGTTTCGTCCATTTAATGGTCGGTTTCTTAACATTGCTATCAATCTCCCATTTGGCGATCTCGTCCAAATAACTTTGCTTTGTGCTCATACTATATTATTGGTAGAAAAAAAATACCAACTGGTATTATTGTTTATTCATCGTCGTCGTCCTGTGTGCTAAATCGCCATTCTTGGTCTCCATAAATAGTTCGCCATGTGTTCTGGCATTCTTCCAGAGAGGGTAATTGTATAAATCTTGGTCTCCTTCCACCTATGGTTTTCTTTGTTTCCCTTGCATCGGGGATCAGTTTTTTCATTTGCATCCAAAAACTTGTCTGCGAAGTATGAGGGTCATTAATATTTGATTTGTATATGTCATACATTACTTCTTTTGAAACTTCTTCGCCAAATTGTATTTCTGGCATTCCGCTTGAAATATGGCCATCGTTTAAACAATCTAACCACCACTTTCTTATTTTAGATAATGTTTTTACTTTTTGTTGCCGTAGTCCGCCTGTTAATATCGTCTCACGATCGTTAAAAGTGCTAAGGTCTCGTTCGGCAAGAAACTTCGCCAGTCGCTGTCGGTCAATTGCACGAATATCCGCAATCACTTTTCTTTTTTCGTTTTCTTTCATTAGTGCCAATTCGTCCGATACTTCCAATACTAGCCATCGTTGCTCCGTTGTTCCTGCGGGCACAACCCATTCTTCGTTAGAAGCAAGCACCAAGAAGAAGATATTTTCTAATGTAAGATTTGGTAAATATTTTTGTTTGAGAGTGAGTGTATTTTCGGATACCATTTTCTTAATAGTGCCCGCTCGTTCTTTATCACCACCCCACACCATTTCGTCCATATATACGACTATAGCCCGTGCTAGTTGAGCATTGAAGTCTCCCAATACTTCTTTCACATCGGAGGGTTGAAAGTAATATTCGCCACCAATAATATCTTTGAATATTTCAAGGATAATTCCCTTACCTGCTCGTTCTGTGCTGGTTAGCACCAAAGATAAATGTAATTTCTCCCACGGCTTTTGGTAAATGTGCGCAAACATATCTAAAACCTTTTTATAGACATTTTGGTCTCCACCGCACCATCTGTTTAAAATATGTTGAAAGAATGGCTCGTTTTTCTCTTCTTCTGGAGTAAATGATTTTACATCGTGCAATGTGTCGGCGGGGACGGCAAATCCTTTGAATAAGTTGTAAAACCCTTTTTTGTTGTCATCAAAGTATGCCTTGGGGTCAAAGATAATATCATTTACCTCTCGTCGTTTCGGGTGAGTATTCCACATTTTGTATAAATCAACGACATTCAATGTGGCGGGGTTTTTGCCTAGTGCTATCCAGTCTTCCTTTGAAAGATTAGTCTTTATTCTTTTGTTTTTGAAGAAGGCCTCCATCGCCGTTTCTGTTTTATAACGAAACACCATTTTATCCCTAGCATCAATGTATTCTTCAATTATGGTTGGCTTTGCCAAGTTAGCAAAGCAATATGATTTGTTCATCCATGCCAAAGCGGTTTCTAGAAAATCTTTGAATTTTTCAATCGTCTTACACTCACTGCCAAGTCGCCGTAAGTCATCAATAGTGTTGATATCGTGAGCAATTGCGGGAGTAAATTCATGAATTCGCACACCTTTACCTTCACAACCCGTATCATGGCAGTAGAAATAAAGCACGTCTCGTTTCCACACAACATAGCAGTTGTCGCTTTGGTTCTCCTCGCCATTTATGATACATTTTCTCACTCCTTTCGTTTTTAAAACAAACATTCGTTGCTTTTGCTCTTTTATATCCACATTAGCCACTTTGCTGAGTATGATTTGTTCAACTTCGGCAATAGTTATGTGCTGGTATCGTCGCAGAGAAGTGTATTCGGGCAGTTTAACACTATAATATGAGGTTTCGTCGGGTCGCATGATTAAGTAATCATCAATTTTAACATTTTGCAATAGTTTCAATGTATTGGTTTTTGGTGTATAAGAGTATGGAAGCAATACACGACTGCTCCCGTCTTTGTGAGAGTAAATGGTGCGAAATGCTCGGTTCTTGTTATACACGGAGATATCCAGAATGGTTCGCAGTTCAATTTTTTTATCCTGTCGTTCAAAGGTAAAGCAGAGGTCAGTGTAATTTTTTTCAATAATGGTTTCAACGAATTTCCAAAATTCTTTTTGTGTGTCGCAGTTGGCAAATACGAAGCCGTTGTCATATGAAAAGTGGCACGACATCTTATCACCCTTGCAGGCATCCAAGTATTTGGCCTTTTTCGGGTTGTATTTCATACTAAGTAGTTGAAATACATTTTCCATTAAATCGTTCCATCGTTCATACATCTTCTCTCGCGAGATACTCAAGTTATCGCCGTCCAAATCGGCAAACATTCGCTGTGGCTTACCATCCATCAACACTTCGTAAAATTGTTTTTGTTCTTCGGGGGTTTTTTCAATCAATTCAATGAAGTCTTCTTGGTTTGGTAAAGTAGTAAATTGTTTGTTGCCCCATTTGATAAGGATTTCGGCCGTTTTGCCCTCCAGTGCTTCTTCCTGTTTCCAGTGCCAGTTGCCATTGTCCAACATAGGGGAGGTCATTGTATATCAGTGGTCAGATTTTTTTATAGAAAAATAATTAAATTGTTCTATATATCTATACCCATATGTTATCTTATCCTTAGAAGAAATTAAAATATTCTATATATACTTACCGCAACCAAAAGGGAGTGTTGTTTCGTATTTTATTGTAGCAGTCGCATGGTTCATATCCTCTGTAAGCATTACAAAAGGAGCATTGGTAAAAGGCCTTTCGCATACATGTCGTGTGGTAGTATTTGTCCTTGTTCGGGTATCGTGCTATTATATTTTTTGAAATCGCCCTTTTACTTTCGCAGTGGCTACAAAATTTAACATTGGGGTCGTTAAGTCTAACTAGCAACGACAACTCTTCATTCATTTTACGATTATTAAACCTCTTGACACAATGAGAGCCAACAATCATCTCAGCACCACTCGTCCTGTGCTTGATTATGAAGTTCTTTGTAATTATGTGTCCGCAACAACAATAACTCTCCGTGCCACCTTTCAACATACGTGCCACCTGCCAGTGATTAGTGTCCCATCGGCCGTCGGGGGCAACAAAACGGACAGCATTGATTAAATTTAAAAAATAATTTCCCTCCGTGTAATCAATGTGTAATTGTAAATCTTCCTGTGCCCAGTATGGGCGTGTCATCAGCAGTCTAGTGTCCATAGTATATCTACCATGATATACTTATATATAAAATAATTTATATATTTACCGCCAGACTATCCCGCAATCGCCTCAAACTTATCAATTCTTCCTTTTGTTTTTCGTATCGCTCCTTCCGCTGTGCCTTAATTTTTTCCTTATTTTTGTGGTAGTAAGCCTTGGCATTTGCTCGGTTCTTATCGGGGTGTGCCTTCAAGTAAGCACTCGCCCTTTCCCTCCTTATTAATACCCGTTCGTCGGGCGTGTTATATTTCTTTTGTCTCGGCATGTTATATATATAATTATATTGTTTTAATTATTTAAATCAAAATTGTTTAATCATTAGATTTCCGTCACCACACGTTGGCTAAAGGTTGGACGACTACGAGAGAGAGCAGAGGGGGATTTATTAAAATTCATCTTCCTGCCCCCTGTCCGACCTTTGGCCTTCGGAGCCGAAACCCTTTTATATAGTCTATGCTATTTTAGTAGAGACTATATTTTTTTTTATTTTTCTTATATAAGGTTGGACACCTTGGACAGATTAAAAAAGTATTAATAGTAAGAGTAATAATATATAAAATCCTTTAAAAAACATAATAAAAAGTGTCCAACCTTCAAAAACTGAGGTTGTCCGTGTCCAACGTAGGGGTTGGACACTATGCAGTAAGCGGTATTTTATAAAAACTCTCTCTCCCGTGCTCATACATTAAGTGGTATATAGTATATTTATGTTAAACATAAGCGGTATATAGTATATACAATGGATACCGATACAAAACAGCAACGATACCGAAAAAAGTATAAGGAGAAACATCCAGAGAAAATAAAAGAAAAACAAAAGAGGTATGTGGAGAAGAATAGAGACAAAATAAATGAATACCGAAGGGAATATTACAAGAGAAATAAAGACAAAATACAGCAACAACAAAGGAAATATTTAGACAGCAATAGAGCAATAATAAATGAATACAGAAGGGAATATTACAAAAAGAAACATAATGTGAGCAATGTGTTAGCCAGCACTAATCCTGACATTGAATTTTTAAAGACACTTGATTTTTAACCCCCCAACCCCCCCCCCCCCCTTCCCCCCTATGACCATTTATGTATATACGGCTGTCTATCCGCAAAGTATAAAACAAGCCGTTAAAATGTGTAAAACCAACAT
>WBZZ01004714.1:97500-100000 GCA_019918135.1 Paulinella micropora | reverse complement strand
AGGAGCTTCTGATTTCGTCAACGAAGGAAGTCTGTGGTAATGTATTAACCCGATGCCCAGCTAAGCCGTAATGTTTGCACGGAAGGGACTGATACAGGCGATACCAAAGCTCCCTAGTACCAGGCGGGGCCAGGGCTCGTTCCATAAGCGCCCCTTGCAGAACGAGCTCCCACCTCCATTACAGAGGACCCAGTAAGCAGATGGAGTTTCGAGACTGTTCGACAGTCTAGTATAAACCGACAGAGCACTGTGGGTTTTATTCCGGGCTCAACAAGCGAGAAATGGCACCCTGAGGGAACAGGATTGTGCTTCCCGTCGCTTTTTCGGCATGTGACTTATAGGCGTATGGCTAGGCACACATAAGGAGATAGATAGATAGATAGATAGATAGATAGATAGATAGATAGATAGATAGATAGATATCTGTCCATCTGTCCAGGAGCATCATGTCACAATTGTGTATTCATCGTCCTTGCATAGACAGATAGATAGATAGATAGATAGATAGATAGATAGATAGATAGATAGATAGATAGATAGATAGATAGATAGATAGATAGATAGATAGATAGATGAGATGTCGCAAAGGAATGTAGTCCTTGCAAAGGAACGCAGTTTCACATCAAACAATAATTTGTGTACTGTGCATGTGTCCGGGATGGGAATCACGGGTAGACTGTGTTCTGGAAAACGAAGAGGAGGAAGGACGTTGAAGAAAAAGGCAATCTAGGAATGGAGAGTGGGAGGATAAGGAAGAAGAGAAAGAAAAGGAAGCCGTTAGTCCAAGTGTTTTGAGCACCGTAAGCTTGCGCAAGCTACAATGATGACATTGTATGAGGCCTAAACCCCCGCAGGGACCTAGCCCAGGCTATGCAACACTGGACGGCTATGATGGAATGCAGTCACCAATACGGACTAGAGGAAGATTAGTCCAATTTTTGACTGCACAGGAGCGATAAATCGCAAAAGAGCAACGAGCTACGCAGGAGGATAGCTTGAAGCAAAGGGATTTGGATTGGGGATGGGAAAAACCCAAGGCGCGGAAACATCGATGAACAGAGATCGATACCATGCCGCGAGCCCCGCATTCGATTGGTCGAAGGTGGCAGGTCCATCCGTTGTCCTCGATTTGAGATTTGAGCTTGTTGTATCGGTTGGTCTTGTAGGCTCGTGCGTCAAGGATGTTTTCCTCGACCGGGCACGTTAGCTCGATCAGAATACATATCTTGGTAGACAGTGACCAGACAACGATATCGGGGCGGAGGTCAGTGACACAAATGTGGACAGGAAAGGCTTGCTCAGAACCGGTGTATTGGGTTTGGAGTTGCCAATCGTTTGCAGTGTCAAGCAGGGATGGTCGATGAAATGACTGTCTCTTAGGCTTCTGCTCGCCCTCTTTCACAAACATAGACTTTGATTCATTTTGGTCTATAGGGGAGCGTTTGTTATGGCTCTCGATGTGTTTTTGAAGGGGAGCTTCAACAGTGCAGAGCACAGAGTCATGACGCCAGGTATAGCGGCCTTGTTTGAGGGCAACATGGCAACCGGAGAGGATGTGGCATAGATGTGCTTGACCAGAACAGAGGGCACACTTGTTGTTGGGAATGATTCCCCACAGACGTCTAAGGTCGGGGGTAATAACCGAGTTTGTGCTTGCGTTGATGACCCAAGAGATTAAACGGGGATTACGGGTTCCGATGAGGCGAGCCCAGGAGAGGTCGAAGGGGCATGCGTCTTCAAAACGAAGGAAGCACCCTTGCATGGCTTTGTCCATGTCATGCACTGTGGTTGTCTCAAGTATTGTCTCAGCAGCTAATTCTAAAACCCTGTCTTTGCGGTCTGTGATGGAATGTTCTTTTGGGTAGCGACCATGGCCAAGTCCGAGATGATCGGATTGGCCTCGATGTTTGAATTCAAAATCAACTTGTGCCTCAAGCTTTTCGAGCACAGGCTCTGGTTTCCAGATAGTTCGAAATGTTTCGTGTTTCGTCAGGTTCATCGCATAAATGGACGAGAGGTGTTTATCTGGGCAGTACTTCAGCATTTGAGCACGGTTGATTTGAAGTCGCTGGTAAAAAGAGACGATGGATTGGAGCTGTAGACCGAATTTCGAGCGTGGGCGGTAAAGGCAAGAGACCAGAGCTCTTTTGTAGATATTGGCCCATTTTTTGAGGAAGCGGGTCGCAATTTTCTCAAGGGTTTTGGCGAAAGATAAGCAGAGGTCATAAATGAGAAATGGCCAGGCAAGTGACTGGACAGCGTAGTGCTGGTATAGCCAAAGTTTCATAAAGCCATTGATCGAGCAGCTATCGATGGCTTGCATAGAAAGAATGAACTTCTTTTGGATTGCTGCACGTTGTTCGTTTTCGCTGAGGTCATGGTAGACAATCCATCCGAGGTCTTTGAAAGGCTTGTCAGCGATGAAGTCAATCGGTTTGCCAGTAATAGTAAGGGCGGGGTCGAAGGGTGGGAACGAGATCGGCAATAATCATTTGAGACC
>WBZZ01004714.1:90000-92500 GCA_019918135.1 Paulinella micropora | reverse complement strand
GGTATGTTCAATGAAAATACTGGTGGCACCGACGGGAATCGAACTGGCGACAGGGCCCAGATGGTAGAACTTGACCACTGGGCTATCACGGTGTCCAAAATAATAATAATAATAATAATAATAATAATAATAATACTATATCTGAGGCGTACTGATGCAGCTAATGGCATATCCTCAACGGACATAAGCCTCCAATACCCTTGTTCGAGGTCCTCCACCCCCCCCCGTGTCAGTCTCTCGCCTGATGATCGGGGCCACCGATGGAGCTCCTGAGGGCAAGACTGCACTAAGCCGAGGTTATTCCGCAGTCCCAGCAACCTCTTGCAAGACGTCACCGAATGTGCAAGTGCATACACCAAGCGGGTTGCTAGAGCTGCCTCGAAACCCCACCCATAACAATCTGGTGTCTGCCGGGTCCTGGGCTATCAACCAGCATATGCGGAGTTTAAGATCTTTTACGCGCGCAACGACCCTCCTCCCCAGCATCTACCACCAAAGGGTTATGAGTTGGCGTCACAGTTTAACGCCTTGAGGCCATTGGGCTGGAACTCTGTTTAGCAAGTGTGACTAGGTTTTTTCATCGGGATTTCCCTCAAATATGTCACAGTCAACACTCCAAGGCAGATTTACTATATCTGAGGCGTACTGATGCAGCTAATGGCATATCCTCAACGGACATAAGCCTCCAATACCCTTGTTCGAGGTCCTCCACCCCCCCGTGTCAGTCTCTCGCCTGATGATCGGGGCCACCGATGGAGCTCCTGAGGGCAAGACTGCACTAAGCCGAGGTTATTCCGCAGTCCCAGCAACCTCTTGCAAGACGTCACCGAATGTGCAAGTGCATACACCAAGCGCGGTTGCTAGAGCTGCCTCGAAACCCCACCCATAACAATCTGGTGTCTGCTGGGTCCTGGGCTATCAACCAGCATATGCGGAGTTTAAGATCTTTTACGCGCGCAACGACCCTCCTCCCCAGCATCTACCACCAAAGGGTTATGAGTTGGCGTCACAGTTTAACGCCTTGAGGCCATTGGGCTGGAACTCTGTTTAGCAAGTGTGACTAGGTTTTTTCATCGGGATTTCCCTCAAATATGTCACAGTCAACACTCCAAGGCAGATTTACTATATCTGAGGCGTACTGATGCAGCTAATGGCATATCCTCAACGGACATAAGCCTCCAATACCCTTGTTCGAGGTCCTCCACCCCCCCGTGTCAGTCTCTCGCCTGATGATCGGGGCCACCGATGGAGCTCCTGAGGGCAAGACTGCACTAAGCCGAGGTTATTCCGCAGTCCCAGCAACCTCTTGCAAGACGTCACCGAATGTGCAAGTGCATACACCAAGCGCGGTTGCTAGAGCTGCCTCGAAACCCCACCCATAACAATCTGGTGTCTGCTGGGTCCTGGGCTATCAACAAGCATATGCGGAGTTTAAGATTTTTTTCGCGCGCAACGACCCTCCTCCCCAGCATCTACCACCAAAGGGTTATGAGTTGGCGTCACAGTTTAACGCCTTGAGGCCATTGGGCTGAATAATAATAATAATAATAATAATAATAATAATAATAATAATAATAATAATAATAATAATAATATTAATAATAATAATAATAATAATAATAATAATATAATAATAATAATAATAATAATAATAATAATAATAATAATAATAATAGTGCTTCTCTGTCAATGGCTGATGCATTTCTGCACATGCGCCTCCATCGTCTCACCCGTGAGGGGAGTACGAAGAATTGACGATAGGCTCTAATGACACCCCCGCAAGGACAGTTCCAACACTTCCAGACGGACCGGTATGTTCAATGAAAACACTGGTCCAGACGGATCGGTATGTTCAATGAAAATACTGGTGGCACCGACGGGAATCGAACTGGCGACAGGGCCCAAATGGTAGAACTTGACCACTGGGCTATCACGGTGTCTAAATAATAATAATAATAATAATAATAATAATAATAATAATAGTGCTTCTCTGTCAATGGCTGATGCAAATCTGCACATGCGCCTCCATCGTCCGTGAGGGAAGTACGAAGAATTGACGATAGGCTCTAATGACACCCCCGCACGGGCAGTTCCAAAACTTCCAGACGGACCGGTATGTTCAATGAAGATACTGGTGGCACCGACGGGAATCGAACTGGCGACAGGGCCCAGATGGTAGAACTTGACCACTGGGCTATCACGGTGTCCATAATAATAATAATAATAATAATAATAATAATAATAATAATAATAATAATAATAATAATAATAATAATAATAATAATAATAATATAATAATAATAATAATAATAATAATAGTGTATCTCCTGCCAATTGCTGAGCCAAAAGGCCATGTGCATCCAGTCCTCCATTCCATAAGGAAAGTCTCCACACCAATCGGTGGAATAAAGGAAGTGACGGCATAGAACATTACTCTAGGAGCTTTATACCAATCAGCCCATGGAAAGGACCGATGGCCTATGTACTCCCTAAATAATAA
>WBZZ01004714.1:77500-82500 GCA_019918135.1 Paulinella micropora | reverse complement strand
TTGAGTTGGCATCACAGTTTAACGCCGTAAGGCCATTGGGCTGAATAATAATAATAATAATAATAATAATAATAATAATAATAATAATAATAATAATAACTAGGGGCTGCACCAACACCTGAAAGGATGGTTTACCGGTGTGCTTCGCGCACCAAACCCCGCCAGCCCCACTTCTTATCACTTTTTGGAGGGCCCCCGGACCCCGCCCCCCCCCCCCCCCCCCCCCCCCCCCCCCCCCCCCCGCCCTCCCGCCCCCTTTCCCTTCGACAGGGTACGTTGAATTGCCAAAGGTGCCGCAAAGGGCGCCTGGTGGCAAAAAACCTCAATTTTCAGGTGTGGGTGCCACCAGCGACCAGAACGGGTACGTACAATCGCAGGGCTCCCCCGGACCCCTCCTTTCCCTTCGACAGGGTACGTTGAATTGCCGGAGGTGCCGCAAAGGGCGCCTTGGTGGCAAAAAACCTCAATTTTCAGGTGTGGGTGCCGCCCGCGACCAGAACGGGTACGTACAATCACAGGGCTGGGGTTCCCGGGGGGAGGGCCCCCCTGAGCCCCCCTGCCCCGTCGACAGGGTACGTTCAATTGCCGGAGGCACCGGCAAGTACTGCCAAAAAAGCAAGGAATTTTGGGATTCAGGACACTCCCCTAACGCAAATATTTGCGTGAATTCCAAAAAAATTATACCAGCATCAAGATCGAGTCCGGGGCTAACCACCCTGTCAATATGAGCTCCCAACTGGGGCTAACCACCCTGCATATGAGCTCCCAACTTCTCCTGGTTCCCACAAACCATGATTTATAGGGATGGGGGGTGCAAAAAAAGGCCAAAAAAAACAAGGAAATTTGGCATTCAGGACTCCCCTAACGCAAATATTTGCGTGAATTCCAAAAAATCACGTCAGCATCAACATCGAGACTGGGGCTAGCCACCCTACAAATATGACATCCCAACTCCTCCTCGTTCTCCCACAAACCATGATGTATTCCGACAGGGGTGCGGAAATGGTGGAGGTGGACGGGGGGAGGGTACACAATTTTAATTTTCTCTCCCCCCAAACCCCCACCCCCTTGACCAACACCTTTCAGGGATAATAATAATAATAATAATAATAATAATAGTGCTTCTCTGTCAATGGCTGATGCATTTCTGCACATGCGCCTCCATCGTCTCACCCGTGAGGGGAGTACGAAGAATTGACGATAAGCTCTAATGACACCCCCGCAAGGGCAGTTCCAACACTTCCAGACGGGCCGGTATGTTCAATGAAAATACTGGTCCAGAAATAGACCGGTATGTTCAATGAAAATACTGGTGGCACCGACGGGAATCGAACTGGCGACAGGGCCCAGATGGTAGAACTTGACCACTGGGCTATCACGGTGTCCAATAATAATAATAATAATAATAATAATAATAATAATAATAATAATAATAATAATAATAATAATAATAGTGCTTCTCTGTCAATGACTGATGCATTTCTGCACATGCGCCTCCATCGTCTCACCCGTGAGGGGAGTACGAAGAATTGACGATAGGCTCTAATGACACCCCCGCAAGGGCAGTTCCAACACTTCCAGACGGACCGGTATGTTCAATGAAAATACCGGTGGCACCGACGGGAATCGAACTGGCGACAGGGCCCAGATGGTAGAACTTGACCACTGGGCTATCACGGTGTCCACAATAATAATAATAATAATAATAATAATAATAGTGCTTCTCTGTCAATGGCTGATGCATTTCTGCACATGCGCCTCCATCGTCTCACCCGTGAGGGGAGTACGAAGAATTGACGATAAGCTCTAATGACACCCCCGCAAGGGCAGTTCCAACACTTCCAGACGGACCGGTATGTTCAATGAAAATACTGGTCCAGACGGACCGGTATGTTCAATGAAAATACTGGTGGCACCGACGGGAATCGAACTGGCGACAGGGCCCAGATGGTAGAACTTGACCACTGGGCTATCACGGTGTCCAAAATAATAATAATAATAATAATAATAATAATAATAATAATAATAATAATAATAATAATAATAACGATAATAGTGCTTCTCTGTCAATGGCTGATGCATTTCTGCACATGCGCCTCCATCGTCTCACCCGTGAGGGGAGTACGAAGAATTGACGATAGGCTCTAATGACACCCCCGCAAGGGCAGTTCCAACACTTCCAGACGGACCGGTATGTTCAATGAAAATACTGGTGGCACCGACGGGAATCGAACTGGCGACAGGGCCCAGATGGTAGAATTTGACCACTGGGCTATCACGGTGTCCATAATAATAATAATAATAATAATAATAATAATAATAATAATAATAGTGCTTCTCTGTCAATGGCTGATGCATTTCTGCACATGCGCCTCCATCAATAATAATAATAATAATAATAATAATAATAATAATAATAATAATAATAATAATAATAATAATAATAATAATAATAATAATAATAATAGTGTATCTCCTGCCAATTGCTGAGCCAAAAGGCCATGTGCATCCAGTCCTCCATTCCATAAGGAAAGTCTCCACACCAATCGGTGGAATAAAGGAAGTGACGGCATAGAACATTACTCTAGGAGCTTTATACCAATCAGCCCATGGAAATAATAATAATAATAATAATAATAATAATAATAATAATAATAATAATAATAATAATAATAATAATAATAAAGAATAATAATAAAGAATAAAGAATAAAGAATAAAGAATAAAGAATAAAGAATAAAGAATAAAGAATAAAGAATAAAGAATAAAGAATAAAGAATAAAGAATAAATAAAGAATAAAGAATAAAAAATAAAGAATAAAGAATAAAGATTAAAGAATAAAGATTAAAGAATAAAGAATAAAGAATAAATAAAGAATAATAAATAAATAATAATAATAAATAATAAATAATAAATAATAAATAATAAATAATAAATAATAAATAATAAATAATAAATAATAAATAATAAATAATAAATAATAAATAATAAATGATAAGTAATAAATAATAAATAATAAGTAATAAGTAATAAATAATACATAATAAATAATAAATAACAAATAACAAATAATAAATTATAAATTATAAATAATAAACAATAAACAATAAACAATAAATAATAAATAATAAATAATAAATAATAAATAATAAATAATAAATAATAAATAAATGATAAATAATAAATAATAAATAATAAATTATCAATGATAAATTAAATAATAAATAATAAATAATAAATAATAAATAATAAATAATAAATAATAAATAATAAATAATAAATAATGAATAATAAACAATGAATAATGAATAATGAATAATGAATAATAAATAATAAATAATAAATAATAAATAATAAATAATAAATAATAAATAATAAATAATAAATAATAAATAATAAATAATAAATAATAAATAATAAATAATAAATAATAAATAATAAATAATAATAAATAAATAATAATAAATAATAAATAATAAATAATAATAATAGTGCTTCTCAGTCAATGGCAAATGCATTTCTGCACATGTGCCTCCATCGTCTCACCCGCGAGGGGAGTACGAAGATTTGACGATAGGCTCTACTGACACCCCCGCAAGGCAGCTCCAAGCCTTCCAGACAGACCAATACTTTCAAAGAAAATATCCTTTGAAAATACTGGCACCGACGGGAATCGAACTGGCGACAGGTCCCAGACGGTAGACCTTAACCACTGGGCTATCGCGCTGCCACTATTAATAATAATAATAATAATAATAATAATAATAATAATAATAATAGTGCTTCTCTGTCAATGGCTGATGCATTTCTGCACATGCGCCTCCATCGTCTCACCCGTGAGGGGAGTACGAAGAATTGACGATAAGCTCTAATGACACCCCCGCAAGGGCAGTTCCAACACTTCCAGACGGGCCGGTATGTTCAATGAAAATACTGGTCCAGACGGATCGGTATGTTCAATGAAAATACTGGTGGCACCGACGGGAATCGAACTGGCGACAGGGCCCAGATGGTAGAACTTGACCACTGGGCTATCACGGTGTCCAAATAATAATAATAATAATAATAATAATAATAATAATAATAATAATAATAATAATAATAATAATAATAATAATAATAATAATAATAATAATAATAATAATAATAATTTTAATAATAATAATAATAATAGTAATAGTAATAATAATAATAATAATAATAATAATAATAATAATAATAATAATAATAATAATAATGATAATAATAGTGTTTCTCTGTCAATGGCTGATGCATTTCTGCACATGCGCCTCCATCGTCTCACCCGTGAGGGGAGTACGAAGAATTGACGATAAGCTCTAATGACACCCCCGCAAGGGCAGTTCCAACACTTCCAGACGGGCCGGTATGTTCAATGAAAATACTGGTCCAGACGGATCGGTATGTTCAATGAAAATACTGGTGGCACCGACGGGAATCGAACTGGCGACAGGGCCCAGATGGTAGAACTTGACCACTGGGCTATCACGGTGTCCATAATGATAATAATAATAATAATAATAATAATAATAATAATAATAATAATAATAATAATAATAATAATAATAATAATAATAATAATAATAATAATGTATGTATCTCCTGCCAATTGCTGAGCCAAAAGGCCATGCGCATCCAGTCCTCCATTCCCTAAGGAAAGTCTCCACACCAATCGGTGGAATAAAGGAAGTGACGGCATAGAACATTACTCTAGGAGCTTTATACCAATCAGCCCATTGAAAAGGACCAATGGCCTATGTACTCCCTAATAATAATAATAATAATAATAATAATAATAATAATAATAATAATAATAATAATAATAGTGCCTCTCTGTCAATGGCTGATGCATTTCTGCACATGCGCCTCCATCGTCTCACCCGTGAGGGGAGTACGAAAGAATTGACGATAAGCTCTAATGACACCCCCGCAAGGGCAGTTCCAACACTTCCAGACGGGCCGGTATGTTCAATGAAAATAC
>WBZZ01004714.1:57500-70000 GCA_019918135.1 Paulinella micropora | reverse complement strand
CAGTCCCTTCCGTGCAGACATCACGGCTTAGCTGGGCATCGGGTTAATACTTTACCCACAGACTTCCTTGGTTGACGAAATCAGAAGCTCCTTTTTTCTGACATTAGTCGATATCTCATCTGTTGTCGTTGCGTAGGCGCTTGCTCTTGTTCCCATGAGCGATCGCTGCCAAGGCTGGGAGCTCGGTGTGTGTGAGGGCGTTGCGACCTTTAAAACTCCCTGATATATTGGGGGCCCTCAGTAAGCTTGTCTTCCTTTCCGTGAGGAATGACGTAGCGTCCCCACTGTTTATGCAGCAAGCGGCTGGCAAACAGTGACCATTTTAAGGACCCTTCACCACAACATCCGTTTCAGCTTTGTGCTGAGGCGAGGCAGTAAAGAAAAACTTCCTGATATCACGCATCGGACGATATGACTGGGTGTATCTGCAAACAAGGCTTTCGCTATGCACCAACTGAATTTCTGTGCTGGCGGGCTGTCAAGCTCGACAGTATGATCTCGAAGGAGAACATTGGTGCCAGCTGCATTCACGAACTGAACGAAGCGCTGATTCAAATCCTCTCATTTCCAGAGTGAGTGCGACAAAATTATTACGGACTTCACTGCTTAACTTACCTCTTTCATCCTTTGTTATCCTTTGTTATTAAATAGTCTTCCCTGTTCTCCCTTGTTTTTTTTTTCTATCTTTTGTTTCTTATCATATATATATATGTGCGTGTGTGTGTGTGTAATTTATTTATTTATTTATTAGTTTACTTTTTTTTTTTCATTTTTTTTAAATTTATTTATTTATTTATTTATTTATTTATTTATTTGTTTATTTATTAATATTTATTTATTTATTTATTTATTTATTTATTTACTTACTGACTTACTTAACTTATTTATTATTTATTTATTTATTTATTTATTTATTTATTTATTTATTTATTTATTTATTTATTTATTTATTTATTTATTTATTTATTTATTTACTCATTTATTTATTTATTTATTTATTTATGTTACGCAAGCACTGTTTTGATACAATACTTGCCACTCGTAGAGCTGAGTGGGAAGCAGAATAGATAAAATGGAAGAGGTATCAAGAGATACAAAAAGAGAAAAAATGAAGCGTATATATATATATGTACGTATATATATATATATATATATATATATATATATATATATATATATATACATATATATATCTCTTCGTTCTCTTATTTCGTTTGTTCTGCCTGTCTTTCTTTTTTCTGTCTCTCTCTCTTTTCTTTTCTCTATCTTTTCTTCCTTACAGTTTATCTATGGGGCTTAGCTGTTGAACAGTGGTTCCAGTTTTCCATTAGGACCTGCACTGCAGCTTACTTGGGGGCCAGATGACGTGATTATAGTTTGTCCTAGGCCTTAAGTCTTTCTTTTTTTTTCTTCTGCTTCCTGCATAATAGTGTTAATAATAATAATAATAATAATAATAATAATAATAATAATAATAATAATAATAATAATAATAATAATTATTATTATTATTATTATTATTATTATTATTATTATTATTATTATTATTATTATTATTAGTATTAGTATTATTATTATTAAAGTAATAATAATAAATAAATAAATAAATAAATAAATAAATAAATAAATAAATAAATAAATAAAGCAGTCACATTTTAAGGTCATGCAGAGACCCGATGCAGTTTATCGTCATACAGAGGATGATATATGATCATGTGTTCGATTTCTCACCGTGATATTAATCTCTGATCTGCCCTTTTTCTTTCTATTTGACTGATTCTCTTTTATTTTCCTTCCTTGGCTTCATTGTTCACATGTTTCCCCCTCTTTTTGGCTGTCTTTCCTTCGTTTTTCTTCTCTTACCCCTGTCCTTTTTCGTTCCCTCTTTATTTTCTCCTCTAGATCTTCTCCTTCTGTTCATGACCATTGTTCACCTCTGCTTTTCATTTCTCTTTGTTTCATTTCCCGCACTTCTCCCTGTAGTTGCTTTTTTCTCTCTTTGTTCCCCCCTGTTCTTACTTTTTTTTACGCAATCACTCTTTTAATAGAAACTTGCCACTCGTAGGGATGAGTGGGAAGACGAAGTGTTTGCCTTCTTACATGCTTCCTTTTCAGCTTTACGAAAACAAGCGTTCTTCAACTATTAAAAGTCATTCAGTGGAGGGGAAAAAAAGCTCTACGAAAAGCAAGCGTTCTTCACTGAATCATTAAAAGTCGTTCAATGGAAAAATTAATATTTATATCTAAATGATCCCTGCGAAAAGGCAAACCGCCTAGAAAAAATTTTACTGTAATATTTTTTCACACGTTTTACGTATTTTTTTCAACTATTCGTTTTTACACAGAACCTGCCGGGCTGTAACACCCACGGTATACTACATCGTTTATACGCTATTGGGGCTTTACGGGAATTTACTCTTGGAAGTATTTTCTTGTTATTAAATGTAATTTAAGATGAATTCTTATTACATTTCCGGTTCTGATTAATATATCCAGTTTTAATGTTGTAGTAGGATAAGGAATATGGAGGAAAAGCTAGGAAGCTTGGACCCCCATAGGACCTTAAAACCTACATTTTACACTTAACCGTCACGGTTTACCGGCGTGGAGAGGGTTATTAGGATGCAGAATACACAGTTGTGTAGCATCCATATGGAATAACCTCCCACATTAATAGCGTTGACCCGATCCTTCTACAGTACATGTGGTAACCGTTTGAAGTTTTGGAAGAAGGTCACGGAAAAACCGTGAAATTTGGCCTTTTTTCCCGTGACTGGGAATTTATGGCTAAATAAGGGAAAACGCACTTATGGGTTGTGGTTTGTGGTGTGTTTTGGTATTTGTGCAGGTCATATGTTACGGACGTAACGCATCATGTCAGGGAACCAGTCAAAGGGACACTCCGGTTTGACCGGTGTTTTCCCTCTGGCTTGTTGTTTGGGTTCATTCCTGACAACCCTTTCTGTAATAGAAGTGGTCGTTAGTAGTGAACCAGTTGTGTTCAATTATTAAAATTCCTTTGTTACTTTTTCATTGAGCTCGTAAGGGTAGACCTCCGGTCTTACACAGGGCCGGTGTCTGCAAAAGTGGAAAAGTTTTAGCTGAAGGCATACGATTGCCATTCTCTCTGTGGTGGCTTACCACCGAAACCGCTTCTCGGAAGCGTCACAGTGCACAGCAATTCTCACAAAGGCATACGATCAAGTTGTCTTCTAGTGTAGGCGCAGATAGGTAAATATGCGACCTTTTCTTATACCCCTATACACAGTGATGTATAGAAGAGCTATATCACTTTAAGATGTAGTTATATACTTTTGAGCCACTTTATTTATATACTTTTGAGCCGGTTGAAAACGATAATATTACGATTCATAACCGGTACTACTTTTTTAAGCAGTATAATATTATCGTTAGGGGTGACACTGGGAAATGCCTCTCTTTTTCCTTTTTGTTGCTTGGCTCTGACAGTCTCCTATATTTTCCGCCATACTGGTTTCCTCTCTTTGTAGAGGAGGAAGATTAGGTTATTTTCAGAGTGCTGTGGAATTGGAAGGATAAATACCCCGGCTTACATTAAATAATATCTTTTGATTATAACCGACAAAAGTGGAGTCCCAGCCTGAGATTCAAGTTTATATCATCCAAATTTCAATTCAGCAATTTGAAAAAAGCCACTCCCCTAAGCAAAGAAAGAAGGAAAGGTAGTGGAGGAGTGTAGGAAAGGAGTTGGGGAGGTGTTAGCAGCTTGCAGTGCACAAAAACAACAGTGAAATCTTGCACAGAGGCCCATAAAGCGGCACGGCAAGACACTCGTTGTGTGTACGATTTTGACACCTCAAGCAGTGTGTTTGGAGTGTGTAAGGTGCATAGAAAGTGTACTCAGTTGGACAGAAACATTAGTTAGGGGGCTCGCTAGTGTGATTGTCGACACATTGTCGAGCCAGTGGAGTGCTTAACAAACACACACAAGGAGAGGGAAAACACCCCCCTATCAGTTCTGTCAACACTCCTACACGTGTACCTACACATACTCCTCACGAGAAGAATAACCAACAATTACACGCTCTGACTCTTGTTTGGACTGCCACAAACACGTAACACACACAAACGTTGTTGACACGTCAACACGTGCAAAGAGGCAGAAGAAAAACAAACAAACAAACACATACAGCATCCCATTCCTTTGGCATAAAACCTTTTTATACAAACAACACCCATCCCACACCAAAGAAGGCAGCCATCTCTCAAACAGGTGGTAGGCCAGTCTATTAAGACATAGGCCGGGGGAATTGAGTGTAAATTGAAGACAGGGAGGCCAAAATGGAGTGTGTTCTGGGAACGATTTTTATTTTTGTTCACAAACAACGAAACACACACCCCACATCACACTCAAACACTCCAAACGTGTTGTGTGGTGTCATATAGGTCAGCAAGGACAAGAACTCGGATACCAAGTGAACGACCCTCCCTTGGCCGGTTTGAATTTTTGCCCAACAGGAAGCACGCAGGTGTCCTGCCAAAAATCTGTTTACAAAAAAGGCAGCCAGGAAGAATTGGTGAGTGGTGCCCCCTAGTATCATTCTTTTTCATTTTCTTTCTTTTTGTTCTATTTCTTCTCTTTCGTTTCTTTCGTTTCTTTCGTTTCTTTCGTTTCTTTCGTTTCTTTCTTTCGATCTCTCTCTCTCTCTCTCTCTCTCTCTCTCTCTCTCTCTCTCTCTCTTTCTTTTCTCTTCTTTCCGCCTTTTTTTTTCTTTTCTCTTTCTTTCTTTTCCTCTTTCTCTTGCCCTCACACTTGGTAATCCTTCTCTCTTTTCTTTTCTTTGTTCTTTCTCTCCTTTCTTTTCTTTCCTTTCTTTTTCTCTTTTCTTTCCTCCTTTTTTCTTTTCTCTCTTTCTTGTCTTTTCTCTTTCTCTTTCCCTTACACTTGGTAATCCTTCCTTTCTCTCTTTTCTTTCTTTTCTTTTCTTTGTTCTTTTCTTTCTTTTTGATTTCTTTTCTTTTTCTCTGCCTCTGTCTTTTCTTTTTAGTTTCTTTTCTCTCTCTCTCTCTCTCTCTCTCTCTCTCTCTGAGTAAAATAGTTTGTGTGTTAACTTTTTTTTAATAAATCAAAAACAAAGTGTGTTAATCTTGAATGCCGGGGGGGGGGGGGGGGGGGGGAAGTTGTGACCAGAATGCGTAGTGGCATACATAATGGCGGAGAGAGAGAGAGAGAGAGAGAGAGAGAGAGAGAAGAGAGAGGGAAATGGGAAGAGAGAGAGAGAGAGAGAGAGAGAGAGAGAGAGAGAGAGAGAGAGAGAGAGAGAAAGACAGACAGACAGACACATATTCAGAAAAAAAAGAGAGAGAGAGAGAGAGAGAGAGAGAGAGAGAGAGAGAGAGAAGAGAGGTGAGACGCGCGTACGGTGTCGCCTGAGAGGTTAGTATCAGGCTGCTCTTATGTCAATAAAAAGTTGATGTACGCAATGAAAGTTTCCAGCCTCCTAGATCAGTCTATTAATACAGTTTCCACTTAAGTATATCACATTATTTTTGAATGCCATATTAATATATCAAGTTATTATGGTATTCACTCAATTCGACGTGACCCAATCAGTTGACTTAATTAATACTGTAACTGTTAACATCAGTGCAGGCATTCAGCTAGTCAGTCATTGCAAAGTCAATCAGCCGCAGCCAGATCATGATTGTAGTTATTATTAACAATTATATCAGTGGCACAATTCTTTAAGTATATTGATTTTAATATATATTACTTGAAATTTATAGTAGTGTTACAATATTGTATTAATAACTTGATATATAGTGATATTTATTACTAATATCATAATAGAACTTGGGCTGAATAAATGTCTTTTATATTAATATAGATCTAACGTTAACTATTAAAGAAGTCTAAGTTTGTATATTGCGGACAATATATATAGATCGAAGTAATTCAAGTTGTATTAGTAGATAAAAACTTCATCTGTAATTAATAAAAATAAAAGTTTCTATAAAAATCAAAGTTAAAAAAATCAAACTTAAAAAGAAATTAACTTGAACTTTTTTTATTGAAATCTGACATGAAAATGTATTATTAATATGTAGGCGCAGATAGGTAAATATGTGCTATATACTTTAATATACCCCTTTGTTAGTCCAGACAAGAGCTAGTTAATATTAATAACAGTCTTAATCGGATAACGATAATATTACTAGACTAGGAGTGACCATTACATTTTTTAGATCAGATTATATTATCGTTAGTCACCTTAGGCAGGACCACGGGAATTGGCTGGCTTTGGCCTTGGTTGTTTTTGGCTCCGCTAGTCTCTTATTTTCCATCATCTTTGATCCTTATTTATACAAGCACAGAGAATTGGGTTACTAACGGAATGGTTTGGATTGGTGCTTTCATTACACTCAGTTGTAAAAACAGTTTTTTAAAAAATAATAAAACCTTTTCTGTAGCATGTACATGCAGGATCTTTGACTAGTGAAAAAAAAACTATTAGTGATTAGTAATTCCTGGGAAAGTTTGATTCTGTAACAGTACTATATACAATAAAAATTATGTATGGTAGACTCTGCCATGACTGGTTTCAGTCTCTATTTCATGATTAACATCATAAGTCCATATTTCCAAATCTTGGACTCAAGATTACTGATCTTGGGAAATGATTGAAATCTTGGATCCAAGATTTCAATCTTGAAAACATGAAAAATATCTTTAATACAATTCTTAACATGTGTCCATGAAATAAATGTAAACTCAAGATTAAATCTGTGTTCCAAGGTTTCAAGATTGCTTCTGTGTTCCAAGGTTTTATCATATATCCAAGATAGCAATCTTGGACTCAAGATCAATGATCTTGGAGCAGTGATTGTACAATCCTGGACACGTGCCTAGCCAAATCTCGGAAACGAGATTAAAACATGGATCCAAGACTTAATCTTGGAGTCAGGATTTTTTCTTATGTCCAAGATTTTTCCTTGTGTCCAAGATTTTATCTTGGGTCCGTGATTTTGGTGTCCGAGATTGAATATCATGAGTCCAAGATTTGTATCTTGGGTCCGAGATTTGGAATCATATCCCAAGATTTTTGATCTCGGTTTGAAGAAAAAAATCCAGGAACTTAACACAAATCTAGGGTCCGGGATCGTTAATCCCGTCCGAGATTTTTTTTGTCCCGGTAGTGGGCGGGTTCAGTTTGTCACTATAAGCGTCGGGCTTGCTGTCCTCATTCCCGAGTTTCTCCCAGTATTTTAAGCGTGCTTCCTCCCTTCTTTTCCAACCGCGTGAGGTGCATAAATTCTTCGCCATAAGATACTAGGCTCTCGTCTTCTTCTGGGATCCACCCAAATCCCGAGTGCTGAGGGGTGTTTAACCCTTCGGGATCGACGTCCTCATCGGTGTGTTGCGATGCAGGTGTACTGCTGTCCTCAGTCGGTGCCTTCCCCTCGCCAGCCGATGACTTCATAGGGGTCGTCAACATCTCCGACTCGACTTCAGCTTTTCCCCGTGGGGATTTCGGTGTGGTCACAACACTAGCCTGAGTTGTGCCACCTGAAGGTTGAGCGGGCGTGAGTGGTGCATTGGGACCGCCAATGTTGCGCTGCAGGGTTTCGTTTCCCTGTGCGCCCTTGCTTGCAAGGCTGTTTGCGCCACTGCTCGGAGTGGTCATTGTGATGTGGGGTGTCCCCTCTGGTGAGGTATATATGTGACCGCACCTGAAGTTCGCTGCCTTAGATGGGTCTGGTTCGTCCAGTTGCTCCGCTTCGCGACGCCGGTCCGCCACCGGGCTAGCTGCCGGGGTCGTTCCCGCCAGACTATCCCCCGCGGATGGAGGGAGCCGTTGCCCTTCTCCCGCGATCGCCCGTAATCCTAGGTGTACTATCAGTATCACCAGGACCGAAGCCACGCACGCCAGGAGGAATCCCAGATACTGCTCCGCCAGATGTTCGGTGCCAAACATACACCGCCAGGTGCCTATATTACGTATGTGTCCGTGAGTTCGTATGTATATATCTGTATGTTAGCCCAAGCACAACGAGCAATGTGCGATGTGTGTGTTGTTCTCCTGTCGGTGTTCGACTCTTCTGCTCGTTTCCAAACGCTGGTCAACAGCGTGACAACGCGGTAGCACCCGTGCTCCTGTCATCTTTGCTGTCCGCGTGCTCCACCCTCGCCGTACTGCGATTTGCGGCGGTATATATATATATATATATATATATATATATATAGGGACGTCTTATATTACTTAGTGGTATAGATATGCTTATTTGTATATGTAGGGCCGTCGGGTGCCTTAGAGCACCTTCCATCCAAACAAAGAGCAAACAAAAGCGAGCATAATATCTAAGACACTCTGTGGAGAATAACTTATCATACACCACTCATGCCATTGCCGCGGGAGGCGGGTGTGCAACTCGAGAGGAGGTGGGTATAATGTGCAATGCCAACTATATCAACGGGCATTGCTGCGCGTCAACATGGTTAGCACGAAGCTATTCCGACCCCTGGTGGAACACCAACTACTAGCCCGTCAAGATACATTCAGGGCCGTCGCACCTCACGGAGGGTAAGGCAGGGTCTTTTCCCGTGTATCATGTCATGTTAGGTTCTCTTTTGCTATCTCTAAGAAGAATGGACTTAGGTAGTATTTTAACAGATATGGAGTCCAAAGCCGTGTCCCTTTCCTATGGCTAGTTTCTTACTGTTGCTACTCAGTATTGGTATTTGGATCTCGCATACTACCCGCGTTAACTATATTGTGAGGTGTCACACTGCATGCTGAGCTAGGCTAGCTTGCGCCTCTTTGCCTGCCCTAATTTGGCTTTCTTATATTTGCCTGGTGGTGGTGCCCCGATGAAATGGGTCGCTGTGCCATCGGCTACTATCTCATCCCACACCCGTAGGGGGATTCGACCGTGCTGTAGATCAAATGGGTAATCCAGCACCATCCTAGGCCACGCCTGTATTTGCCAAGGTGTGTAGCCTTCGGACTTGTCCGTGATGCCTTTCCAGAACGTTTCGACCTTGTTGGAGTCGCGGTATACCGGATAAAATGTCCGCGATTCCGGCTCGTCGAGGTCCTGGTGTGATCGATAGAACTGCAGTACGGGCAGCTCGGCTTTGATTGCCTTGCTTGTGCGCGTGACCCGAGTCTGCGGCTCCCATTCTCTCACTTTCATGAGGAAGAAATCGTTGAGGCAATCGTCGCCGACATGTGCTTCGGTATATCTTTCCGACGTGCCAGTGCATGGTTTTCACGTCGTCGGCCGACCTCAGCTTTGATTCAGCTGGTGGGTGTCTCGGCGCCGGTTCAACATTCTCCTCCTGTTCCGACTGCAGGTGGTTGGTCAGCCCTGGCGCGATAACGTCCCCTTCGGAAGCATCGGCTTGTTCGGCCGCAACTTCTTCGGCTTCGTTATTATTCGTATCATTCCCCTCGGCTACGGCCGGCAAGGGTTGTGTCGGGTTCTGTCGCCTCGGCCGTCTTGTCTCGGCGCTTGGGCGGCTGCCTTAAACTGTGTTCTAGCTTCTGTACCGCTTCCGTCATTGTTTCGTTACGATCCAGCATGGGGTTAAAACGCATCAGCCGCCGTACATGTACTACTAGCGTCTTACCCTTTCACTGTATTTGGTATGTCAAAGCACCTACTTGTTCTACGACAGTGTAAGGGCCTTGCCACATCGGGAAGAGTTTGACGCTAACCAAGTTGGGTACCTGGGGCACGTACAGGAAGACTAAGTCCCCTTTATGGTATTCCCCCGACTCATACTTGACTTTGTTCGGCGTCTGCTGGTTCTGTTTGTGAGCCGTGTGTGAGTTGAGAGCAGAGCGGTGAGTGGATAAAAGGATCGCCTTGCACAACTGGGTTGGTACCCACAGTGTCCACTTTGAAGGCGTCTTTTCCCACTTACTGCCTGCCCTCTTATACCACAGGAGGTTATATCATGCCGGGTCATCCTTTTCTTATGGGCTCTTATTTCTCTCGTCTCAGGATTTGCTATCGGGTCAATAGCGTGAGCAACGAAGGGGCCCCATTTCTTAGAGCTCTTTGCCAACTGACCAAACACCTCGGGGCTCGCCACCGTCATATCCATGTCGTCCAGCTGGACAGCACTGGTGACTAGGCTTATAGGCCCCCCTGTTCAGTGTGTTTGCTCGGTAGCCGCGATAATCGCCGACCGTTCAGGGTGAACATGCTGGGGTACCCAGAACGACTGCGTCCTATCCGCGAAAAATGCGTTAAAGGAGTTTTCATGTTCATGGGTCTGACCAGGCTTTATATCTCCCTCGCTGAGGATGTCTGACTGGGTGTCGATCTCCTCCAGCAGGTCTTGCCAGTCCTCAGCTTCGTGTTGTGCGCAGCGCACGCGACGTATGCATTGCAGCTGGTCCAACAGTTCAGCTTGAGAATCGGGTCTATATCCCGGTGTCCAGCTTTGCGCGTTGGTGGTCATGTATGCCATTCTCGCCGGTAACGTGTCTTTGAAATCTGCTGTATGCTCCGTGGCCGTCCAGTCATCGTCGGCCGTCTATCCGACTAGGCAGGCCGTGGGAGTTTCTAATGCAAAGCGGTCTAATCCGTCGCCTACGGAGCCTTTCACCCTAGGCATCCGTGATAGGCCATCTGGGACCGTATTTTCTTTACCTTTAATGTACTCGATGGTTAAATCATACAAGGCCAGCTCCGACTGCCATCGGGCCAGTCGTCCCGTATGTTCTCGGTCCATGAGCCATCTAAGGTTGGCATGATCTGTTTGAACCAATATGTTCGGAGCACCCCACAAGTACTCCCTCAGCCGACTGAACGCCCAAGCTATCGCCAACGCTTCGCGTTGTCTGGTGCAGTATGACTTGTTCGGGCGTCAACTTCTTGCTGACGAACATGATCGGTCTCAACTGTTTGTGGTCAGAATCGTATTGTTGTAAGACGGCCCCGACCGCGTATTTCGACGCGTCGGTTGCTACAACAAACGCTTCTCAAAGTCGGGGAGAACCAAGACCGATCCGCCCTCTGTGAGGGGGTCTCGTGTCAACGCCTCCTTCAGCTTTGTGTATACCTCCGCCGCCTTTGGCGGCCATTCGCCATCCGGGTCGCCGTGAAGGCAGAAGTCCCGTAATGGTTTGAGAAAGTCCTGGAAGTTCGGAATAAATTCCGAGTACACCTGCGCCATACAGAGGAAGGAATGCAGCGCTGTGCGTGTCTTTGGGCGTGAAAGGGAACGGATAGCGTACCGCTTCTCCGGCTTCAACACTATTACCCCATCCTTGACTCTGTATCCTAGGTAATCTATGTGATCCTTAGCAAACGAACACTCTGGTTCCCACAAACCATGATTTATTCCGATGGGGGGTGCAAAAAAAGGCTAAAAAAAACAAGGAATTTTGGCATTCAGGACACTCCCCTAACGTAAATATTTGTGTGAGTTCCAAAAAAGTTGCATCAGCATCAAGATCGAGTCTTGGGCTAAACACCCTGCCAATATGAGCTCCTAACTCCTGCTTCCCACAAACCATGATTTATTCTGACGGGGTGCCGAAATGCGGGTGGGGGCCGGGGGGTGGGTGGGGATGGGGTACACAATTTTCATGTTCCCCCTCCCCCCAAATCCCCCACCCCCTTCTCCAACACCTTTCAGGGATAATAATAATAATAATAATAATAATAATAATAATAATAATAATAATAATAATAATAATAATAATAATAATAATAATAATAATAATAATAATAATAATAATAATAATAATAATAGTAATAATAATAATAATAATAATAATAATAATAATAATAATAATAATAATAATAATAATAATAATAATAATAATAATAATAATAATAATAATAATAATAATAATAATAATAATAATAATAATAATAATTAATAATAATAATAATAATAAATAATAATAATAATAATAATAATAATAATATATTGATATGTCATGGCTGAGCCCGAGGGCTCCATCCCTCGACCCAACAGGGACTACAGTGAGTATGTTGGGGAGGGAAGAGTGACTCTAACAATCCTGCACAGAAAGCCCCAGAAGGAAGTACCTACTACCCGCACAGTGTCGGGTACCTTGCAGGAAATCAACTACGAATGATTGATCTTCCCCGCGTGAGAGCTCCACGAGACTAGGTAGGTCCCGCATGGAGGTACTCACAGGGGTAGCAGACATTTCATGTGGTCTGCCAGCGCATGAATACGTTTGGCGGTAAGTATCTGGGATGCCTCGAAACCCGTCACCGCCCCTAGATCGCGGAATGTAAATACCCCTTTGATTCCACGTGGTGTATGTCTTATAAAAAACAACACAACGACATAGCCTCGGAACCAACACAACAACATAGCCTCGGAGCCAACACAACGACATAGCCTCGAAACCAGTGGGAAGAGGCCCAACCACCTCCTCTTCCCGTGGGGTGCCATACTGTGCACCCCTCCATAATAATAGTAATAATAATAATAATAATAATAATAATAATAATAATAATAATAATAA
>WBZZ01004714.1:0-52500 GCA_019918135.1 Paulinella micropora | reverse complement strand
CAGGACACTCCCCGAACGCAAATATTTGCGTGAATTCCACCAAAAAAAATATCAGCATCAATATCGAGTCTGGGGCATGCCACCCTGCCAATATGAGCTCCCAACTTCTCCTGGTTCCCACAAATAATGATTTATTCCGATGGGGGGTGCAAAAAAAGCCCAAAAAAAACCAAGGAATTTTAGCATTCAGGACATTCCCCTAGCGCAAATGTTTGCGTGAACTCCAAAAAAGTTATATCAGCATCAATATCGAACTGGGGCTAACCACCCTGCCAATAGCTCCCAACTCCTCCTGGTTCCCACAAACCATGATTTATTCCGATAGGGGTGCCGAAATGGTGGAGGTGGGGGGTGGGGGTGGGGGGGGGGGGTTGGGGGTGGGGGTGGAGTGTGCACAATTTTCATTTTCCCCCTCCCCCCAAACCCCCCACCCCCTTCTCCAACACCTTTCAGGGATAATAATAATAATAATAATAATGATAATAATAATAATAATAATAATAATAATAATAATAATAATAATAATAATAATAATAATAATAATAATAGTGCTTCTCTGTCAATGGCTGATGCATTTCTGCACATGCGCCTCCATCGTCTCACCCGTGAGGGGAGTACGAAGAATTGACGATAGGCTCTAATGACACCCCCGCAAGGGCAGTTCCAACACTTCCAGACGGACCGGTATGTTCAATGAAAATACTGGTCCAGACGGACCGGTATGTTCAATGAAAATACTGGTGGCACCGACGGGAATCGAACTGCCGACAGGGCCCAGATGGTAGAACTTGACCACTGGGCTATCACGGTGTCCAATAATAATAATAATAATAATAATAATAATAATAATAATAATAATAATAATAATAATAATAATAATAATAATAATAATAATAATAATAATAATAATAATAATAATAATAATAATAATAATAATAATAATAATAATAATAATAATAATAATAATAATAATAATAATAATAATAATAATAATAATAATAATAATAATAATAATAATAATAATAATAATAATAATAATAATAATAATAATAATAATAATAATAATAATAATAATAATAATAATAATAATAATAATAATAATAATAATAATAATAATAATAATAATAATAATAATAATAATAATAATAATAATAGTGCTTCTCTGTCAATGGCTGATGCATTTCTGCACATGCGCCTCCATCGTCTCACCCGTGAGGGGAGTACGAAGAATTGACGATAGGCTCTAATGACACCCCCGCAAGGGCAGTTCCAACACTTCCAGACGGGCCGGTATGTTCAATGAAAATACTGGTCCAGAAATAGACCGGTATGTTCAATGAAAATACTGGTGGCACCGACGGGAATCGAACTGGCGACAGGGCCCAGATGGTAGAACTTGACCACTGGGCTATCACGGTGTCCAATAATAATAATAATAATAATAATAATAATAATAATAATAATAATAATAACTAGGGCTGCGCCAACACCTGAAAGGATGGTTTGCCGGTGCGCTTGGCGCACCAAACCCCGCCCGCACCACTTCTTATCACTTTTTGGAGGGCCCCCGCCCCCTCCTCCCGCCCCCTTTCCCTTCGACAGGGTACGTTGAATTGCCGTAGGTGCCGCAAAGGGCGCCTGGTGGCAAAAAACCTGAATTTTCAGGCGTGGGTGCCACCCGCGACCAGAACGGGTACGTGCAATCGCAGGGCTCCCCCGGACCCCCCCTTTCCCTTCGACAGGGTACGTTGCATTGCCGGAGGTGCCGCGAAGGGCGCCTGGTGGCACAAAGACATAAATTTTCAGGCGTGGGTGCCACCCGCGACCAGAACGGGTACGTACAATCGCAGGGCTCGCCCGGACCCCCCGTTTCCCTTCGACAGGGTACCTTGAATTGCCGGAGGTGCCGCAAAGGGCGCCTGGTGGCAAAAACCTCAATTTTCAGGTGTGGGTGCCACCCGCGACCAGAACGGGTACGTACAATCGCAGGGCTCCCCCGGACCCCCCCTTTCCCTTCGCCTTCGACAGGGGTACGTTGCATTGCCGGAGGTGCCGCAAAGGGCGCCTGGTGGCAAAAAACCTGAATTTTCAGGTGTGGGTGCCACCCGCGACCAGAACCGGTACGTAAAATCACAGGGCTTGGGTTCCCGCCGGGGGAAGAGCCCCCCGGACCCCCCCTGCACCGTCGACAGCGTACGGTCCATCGCCGGAGGCACTGGCAAGTACTGCCAAAAAACAAGGAATTTTGGCATTCAGGACACTACCCTAACGCAAACATTTACGTTAATTCCAAAAAAATCATATCAGCATCAACATCGAGTCTGGTGCTAACCACCCTGCCAATAATATGAGCTCCCAACATTTCCTGGTTCCCACAAACCATGATTTATAGGGATGGGGGTGCAAAATAGGCCAAAAAACCAAGGAATTTTGGCATTCAGGACAGTCCCCTAACGCAAATATTGCGTGAATTCCAAAAAAAAAATACTAGCATCAAGATGGAGTCTGGGCTAGCCACCCTGCCAATATGAGCTCCCAACTCCTCCTGGTTCACACAAACCATGATTTATTCCGTTGGGGGGTGCAAAAAAAGGCCAAAAAAAGAAGAAGGAATTTTGGCATTCAGGACACTGCCCTAACGCAAATATTTGCGTGAATTCCAAAGAAATTATATCAGCATCAAGATCGAGTCTGGGGCTAGCTACCCTGTCAATATGAGCTCCCAACCCCTCCTGATTCACACAAACCATTATTTATACCGATTGGGGTGAGAAAAAACAAAGAATTTTGGCATTGGACACTCCCCTAACGCAAATATTTGCGTGAATTCCAAAAAAAATCATATCAGCATCAAGATCGAGTCTGGGGCTAACCACCCTGCGAATATGAGCTCCGAACTCCTTCTCGTTCCCACAAACTATGATTTACTCCGACAGGGGTGCGAATATGCGGGGTGGGGGGGAGGGGGGTGGGGGGGGGGGGGGGGACACAATTTTCATTTCCCCCCTCCCCCCAAACCCCCCACCCCCTTCACCAACACCTTTCAGGATAATAATAATAATAATAATAATAATAATAATAATAATAATAATAATAATAATAATAATAATAATAATAATAATAATAATAATAATAATAATAATAATAATAATAATAATAATAATAATAATAATAATAATAATAATAATAATAATAATAATAATAATAATAGACTTATCAGTCAATTTGCCTTTGATCCTGTCGGACATGTGCCTCCATTGGTAGCACGGGACCGTTCGGTGACGCGGCTCCGCTCCAAAGACTCGACTGGCAGTGCAATGTGCAAATGAGCGTGCTGTGCATGTGCAAGTGGGTGCAAGGAGTGAGAGGAGTTATCTGCCGAGAAGAAGTCCGCGACGCTGCGCTGACCTCCACCTACAACAGATCTAGCCAGACATTCTACCTGACTAGGCCTTCCCCTCCTTCTACCCACCTCCTGAACGACCGTGAGGTCGATCACCTCCTCCTCCTCCTCCGCCCCCTCTGCCTCCCTGGTCTGCGCCTCCAACTCCTCCCACTCCTTCCAGATGGTGGCAACAAACCTTCCTAACTCCTCCTCCACCTCTTCTGGGACAGGGATAAACAAAACGCCGAGCATCGCCGTCATCTTTTCATCCTCCCCCTTCAGCCATTCCTCTTTGAAGAGCCGCATCTCCTCCTCTGCCTCCCGCAGTTCCCTGTGATAAAGCCCTCCTCGATTCAGCATGAGGGGCTGCCGGGCTTGCGCCTCATCGATAAACTTAAACAGTGCCTCACGAGAGCTCGCAACGTTGGGCAATGCAGCAGGAAGTGACGTAACGACTCGTTAACCTCAGTGCCACACAAGGCGAAACAGCTTGAGCAGTCCGGCGAGCATGAGCCAAATTTGGATCGGTAGAGGCGAAGGCGATTGTTGCAGCTCAACAATCGCCTTCTGATAAGGTTGTGACTTCCCCCCTCCAGCGCCCGCCAACGTGGGAAAGCAGAGCGGGAAGACATCTGGCTAAGCAGCACCCTAAGCCCATCAGAGGGCTTAGCCTGCCGCTCCCAGCCAGCTACTTCCTGCCGGACAGACCATTGCTTTACCACCTCGTTCCAGTTCGCCAGAGCGGCCCGCCAGTCCTTATCATCTACCGTGCCATCTTCGTTCACGACCCGCTTGAGCGCATCCAAGCCCTCCCGCAGCCTGTGATCTGCTAAGATCAAATTTTCCTTATCTTCCTTCCATTTGCACCGACCCGTGTTGTAAAGCCTGCGTGTTAGCGCTGTGCTGCCCAGTAACTCGATGCGCCCTAGGAACCGAAGCCGGGCCGCCTTGGCAAGGATGCTAAAACTCGGCGTGCGGCCTAAACCCCTGGTGATGCAGCCGCTTGTGCGCGTACCAACACCCAAGATGACCCGCAGGGGCGCTACCAACGCGCCCTCCAGCTTACTCAGCTTGTTGGCGCCCGGCAGATCCCAAAAAGCCGATGCGTAAAGCAACTTTGCGCCAACCATTTGCTGCCAATTCATCAGCCGAAGACGCGCTGGAACTTCATGGGCAATCCAGAGGGGGTAGCAGGCAGCCGTTCCCGCTACAGTGATTTCCGCCGCCCGCTTCGCTTGCGGTTTATCGGAGAGGGTGTCCGTGAGCAGAACTCCCAGGTATTTGTAGTGGTCGGTGACGTTGAGAACCTTGCCCCGGAACCTCACGCATGGGGGCGACTTTTTTGACTTGGCGTGCCCGTATATCGGCATGACTTCCGTCTTGCCCGGTTTCAGGTTGATTTCAAGCCGATAGTCCTCCACGAATGTCGCCACGACATTTACAATCTGTTGAAGCTCCGTGACACTATGCGCAATTACCGCAACGTCGTCGGCGTAAAGCAGGGTCCGTATGTCTTCGATGCGGTTGAGGTCCTCGATCTCCAACTCTTTGGCGATTCGGACCGTTAGCTCATCCATGAAGACGTTGAACAGCGACGGTGACAACGGCGACCCTTGCTGAACTCCCATCTCTTCCAGCACTTCACCAGTGAGTTCGCCATCGACTAGCACTCGCGATGACGTTCTTCGGTAAAAACGCCGCAGAATGCGATAGAACTTGCCCTGTACCCCCATCTGGGTTAGCCTCTGAAACAACCCGGCCCGCCAAACCGTAGGGAATGCCTTTCTCAGATCCACGAACAAAACGAAAGAACGGAGGCCAGCTTGTTGTCTAAGGCGCAGACGCTCCTTAAGGACAAAAATCTGGTCCCCCGTACTACGTTTTGGCCGGAACCCACCCTGCTCTGGGCGAAGCCTGCCCGGCTGATCGATGAAAGCCGTAAGCCTCGCCGCCATAAGGGACAGATACATCTTACCCAGACAGCTCAGAATCGCGATGTCTCTCCAATTTTCCGGATCGGTTGGGTCGCCTCCTTTTGGGATGTTGACGATAATCGCTTTGCCCCAGTCGCTGGGGGTGTATTCGCACGATTTCAACCAGTTGAAGAAGCGCACCAGAAAGCTCACAATCCGCGTGCCTCCGTACTTGAGCATCTCGTTCTTGATCTTATCCGGTGAGCACGCTTTGTGATTCTGGAGATTTTCCTGGCAGAGCTCCACTTCCTTCTCGGTGTAATCATAGTCCAGCGGGCCCGTCTCAGTCCGGATCTCCTCGGCTTGCGCCATGGCCTCGAATTGGTCGCGCAGGTTGTCGTTATACTGGAAGGTTTCGCGGGCCTTCCGCTCGGGCTCAATCCGCGCTGCTTCCTCATCAGAACCGACTTCCTCTACACATGCATCCTCCAAAAAGTGGTTTTCTTTGGGGACCACCATACGTCGGCGGTATTCTTCCCATTCTTGTAGTTTTTCCCGGAGTGTGCATGCCAGAGTGCCATCGGGCTTCCGAACAGGAGCAGAAGCGTTCGACCGCCGAACCCCGCCCAAACGCTTTGACAGCTTCCAGTACGTGGCCATGGTAGCGCTCCTGAAGTTGGCAGCGGTGTCATTCTGGACCCGCTTCCACGCTTGCTCCTTCTTCTCCTTGCATAACCTTCTGACCGCCTTCCTTGCTTCTTTATATCTTTGCCAGGCCTCTCGGTTGGCCTCATTCCTTCGCCAGAGGCCGTATGCCTCTCTCCGTCGCGCAATCGCTTCCCTAAGACTCTCATCAAACCATGCATTAGTAAACCCTGGCCTAATCACCCGAACTCCCAAGACCTTCACGGCTGCGCCCGTGAAAGCTCGGACCACTAAGCTAGCGACCCTATCTACCTCCTGCTGAAGCTCATCCGGGTCCTCCACTGCTGATAGATCTGGGAGGCCATCTGGCAACAGCCCCGATATACCAGCTGCAAAGGTCTCGTCGTACTTCAACCTAAGCTTAGACAGCTCACTCTCCTTACCCTCAACTACCCTGCCTATCAAGCGCTCTGCCTTGAATGCTTTGTACCTCTTTACCTGCTTTTTGAGGGGTGGCTGTCCCCCCCAGACCAGTTCCGCCCACACAGCTTTGTGGTCGGTATCAAGGTCTACCTCGTCGACGCCGAAGCTTGCCTCCTCCGCCAGCTCGGAAGAGACGCAGATGTAATCCAGTAGATGCCTTCGTCCACCTACATTTTCCTGCCTAGACCACCAATATTTGTCCCCCCGTGGTTGCGAAAACCCACTGAGATTGCGCAACCCCGTGGCAACAAGCATCGCAGCCAGCAACTCACCATTCTCACTCCTAACCCCTCTACCCCTCCCATCTATCTCGCCAAAGAGGCCCACCACTCCCTCCTCCCGCGCTATTCTGGCGGGCCCCAGCTTAGCATTAGCATCACCAACCGTAACCACATGACCTTTGGTGGCGAAGTAGGAGACAACCGCCTGCCACGCCTCATAGGCTGCAATAGATTCCTCTCGTTGATTTTCTTGGGGGAAGTAGCCGTTGCCGAAGAACACATCCGACGCCGTCGCGCTCCCAGACGACAGCCTCACCCACAATTGCTGTGGGTGTGGAACAGGCGCCTGTACAATGGTAGCGCACGGTGCCAGATAGTTGGCCACCAACGTCAAGAATCCCCCCAAGAGACGCGAGCCCGCACCAGTTGCAGCCGCTTTGCCGAGGACTGCGAAGCCGTCGACTTGGAGCTTCTCCACCTTCTGCGACGATAGGTTGTGCTCCTGGACTCCGACGATCACCCAGCCTCGCTCCTTGTAGTGCTCCGGCCATTCCCCAAAGCCTGGGCTATCCGCACCCACTTTGCCTTGCCAATTATGTGAGGCCACCCTCAGTGGGAAGCCTTTCACAAATTGGGAAGAACGAAGCTGATGCCGATGCCTGCGCTTCGGTTGAGCCCGCCTGGAGCCCTCCGCCACCCTCCACGGCCCATCCTGCACCCTCCGCCCCAGCTCCTCCAGCTCCCGCATCCCGCCCCACTCCGCCAAGGGAGATTCACCGCTTGAGGCTTCGCCCTGGGGCTCGTCGACTTCCACGTCGAGCACCCAGTAGCCAAATCCCTGCTTGCGAAGCTCCCTCTGCATCTCTACATACTGGGCACCCCCCCGTGCAGCCCGCTGCTTCTCTCTTTCCCGGAAAGTCCTACCCGTCGCAACGTGAACCTTTCCCGTGAAGAACTTACGCTCCCGCAGCAGCCGCACCATCTTCTCCGCCTCCTCACAAGACGCACATTTAATCCGCAAATGTCGCCCACTACCTCTGCCCGCGAATTCCACCTCGACTTCCCCGAGACCGAGAATTCGGAGCTCTCGCGCCATGACCACTGTCTGAGAGACATGCGATAGCCCCCATACTATGCAACATCTCTTATCCAGCTCATTTCGTACCTTCCTCCGCCACCTCCTCGGTGGCGGTACCGCTTGCCACACGCCGTGACCAGACCTTTCCGGACGTGACTTCTCTTCCGAGGTTGGGGAGGGTGATCGAGATGCAGCAGGATTGCTGGCTCTACGTGATTCAGGTTGCCCGTCAGGTACGCGAGCCCTCGACCACCCCACCCCGGCCGAGTAGCCATCGCCACCCGCAGGCGCACTCCCACGGGGAACGTCTAAACCTGAAGGATTACCGCCTTGACCCATAGGGCCAGCACTAGCGGCCGCGCTCTTCGCATAAGAACCTGACATAAGTGGTATGGGACCCCGGTGCCGCATTGATCGAGTTGTAAACTCGATAAATGAGGACCCAGGTGGGGTTATTTAAAGCTCAACCCTTAAAAAGCATACGTGTACGTATGTATAGGAATACACACAAACACTCACCTGCATCCGTAACCAGGCACGAGGCAGACCCGCTGTGCATCATCGAGGTAGGTGTCGTGGCAAACCACCCTGCGTCCGATAAACGCTGCAAGTGAGTCATCTACCGAGAGCACAGAGTGACAGGCCCGTGCACGTGTACCCACCACCCCATAACCCTCCGCCAGAGCAACCCCATGGCATCCGCAGGATGAGCACGAAGAGTGCTGAGAGAGAGGGTGAGCCAGGAGCCCCGCTCCGGTCCGTCGTTACTTTGGTCATTTAGTCGTTTCAAGGCTTGTGGTAAGGTGTAGGGCCTCTCGCCTTCGTACAAACTCCGACCGACAGTAGTTTGGTTGACCATCCTTCGCGGTGACCCTCTGAACACAACCCCCTCCCCCAGTGCCCACCCCTTGTGATTCCAGAGGCCACCCCGAGCCAAGAGCCATGAGTATGATGAGCAACTCACATGAGTTACTCTCAGTAATTGGGACCCGTCTCATAAATCAATGGAACGCTTATCGTGCGCCCCTCGTAGGCTCAGCCCGCCCATGTGAAAGCTAGGCCTCGCCCAAAGCAAAGCAAAGCAAAGCAACAACAACAACAAAAAAAAAAAAAAAAAAAAAAAAAAAAACAAAAAAAAAAGAGAGAGAGAGAGAGAGAGAGAGAGAGAGAGAGAGAGAGAGAGAGAGAGCGAGCGAGAGCGAGGCCGCCGTGGCTCGCCCGCAATCCAGCTGGGTGCACCTCGTCACAACCACTCATCGGCGTGAGCTCATAGCTGTGTGCGACATAGGTACAAGAGCAAGAGGAGAAACAGTGTGCCAGCGTGGATGTGTGGGTGAGGCAGTGCGGTGAGGCAAAGCAGCGATGCCAGTCGAATCCCTGGAGACGGAACCTAGCATCAAAAACATCGTATAAGTCTACCCCAGGCCTCCATCCACCGAGTGGTGAGCTCGATAAAAGAAGACCCGAGTGGGGTTATTTAAAGCTCAACCCTTAAAAAAGCATAAACATGTACGCCGCCAGGAACCCAACAACAATAACATAGCAGCCAGGAACCCAACAACAATAACATAGCAGCCAGGAACCCAACAACAATAACATAGCAGCCAGGACCCAACAACAATAACATAGCAGCCAGGAACCCAACAACAATAACATAGCCGCCAGGAACCCAACAACAATAACATAGCTTCCGTAACCAGCCTTCAGGAACCCGCCTCAGTTACCCGCCCCCGTAACCAGGCCAGAGACGTGACGTACTATGCATCATTGAGGTGTCGTGGCAAGCCACCCTGCGTCCGATAGAAGCTACAAAAGAGTCATCTACCGAGAACACTAAGTGACAGGCCCGGTCACATGCACCCAACACGTCCCGACCCTCCGCCAGAGCATCCCCATGACATCCGCAAAGTGAGGACGAGGGGTTCTGGGAGAGAGGGTGAGTCAGGAGCCCCGCGTCCAGGCAGTCGCTACTGTGGCAGTTGAGTGATTTCAAGGCTTGTGGAAATGTGTGGAGCCTCTCGCCTTCATTCCCACTCATACCGACAGTAGTTTAGTTAACCAACCTGTCCAGTGACCCACTGAGCCCAACCCCCTCCCTCAGATAACCCCCACCCCCCGTACCCCGAGTGATACCAGAGGCCACCCCGAGCCAAGAGCCGTGAGCGTGGTGAGAGAGCTTCTCTCAGTAAAGTTTCCGTCTCATGAATCAGTGGAGCACTGATTATGTACCCCTCATAACAAGCTGCCAACGGCCCCAACCCCGCCGTGTGGCGGTGACACCCAACCATGTATTGGTGCCCCCCAAAATAATAATAATAATAATAATAATAATAATAATAATAATAATAATAATAATAATAATAATAATAATAATAATAATAATAATAATAATAATAATAATAATAATAATAATAATAATAATAATAATAATAATAATAATAATAATAATAATAATAATAATAATAATAATAATAGTGCTTCTCTGTCAATGGCTGATGCATTTCTGCACATGCGCCTCCATCGTCTCACCCGTGAGGGGAGTACGAAGAATTGACGATAGGCTCTAATGACACCCCCGCAAGGGCAGTTCCAACACTTCCAGACGGGCCGGTATGTTCAATGAAAATACTGGTCCAGACGGATCGGTATGTTCAATGAAAATACTGGTGGCACCGACGGGAATCGAACTGGCGCCAGGGCCCAGATGGTAGAACTTGACCACTGGGCTATCACGGTGTCCATAATAATAATAATAATAATAATAATAATAATAATAATAATAATAATAATAATAATAATAATAATAATAATAATAATAATAATAATAATAATAATAATAATAATAATAATATAATAATAATAATAGTAATAATAATAATAATAGTAATAAGGGGCTGCGCCAACACCTGAAAGGATGGTTTACCGGTGCGCTTCGCGCACCAAACCCCGCCAGCCCCACTTCTTATCACTTTTTGGAGGCCCCCCCCCCTCCTCCCGCCCCCTTTCCGTTCGACAGGGTAAGTTGAATTGCCGGAGGTGCCGCAAAGGGCGCCTGGTGGCAAAAAACTTTAATTTTCAAGTTGGGTGCCACCCGCGACCAGAACGGGTACGTACAATCGCAGGGCTTGGGTTCCCGGGGGGAGAGCCCCCCGGACGCCCCCTTTCCCTTCGACAGAGTACGTTGAATTGCCAGAGGTACCGCAAAGTGCGCCTGGTGGCAAAAACCTCAATTTTCAGGAGTGGGTGCCACCTGTGACCAGAACGGGTACGTACAATCGCAGGGCTCCCCCGGACCTTCCCGTTCCCTTCGACAGGGTACGTTGAATTACCGCAGGTGCCGCAAAGGGTGCCTGGTGGCAAAAAACCTCAATTTTCAGGTGTGGGTGCCACCAGCGACCAGAACGGGCACGTAGAATCACAGGGCGGGGGTCCCCGGGGGGAGAGCCCTCCAGACCCCCCCTTTCCCTTCGACAGGGTACGTTGAATTGCCGGAGGTGCCGCAAAGGCCGCCTGGTGGCAAAACCTCAACTTTCAGGTGTGGGTGCCACCCGCGACCAGAACTGGTACGTACAGTCACAGGGCTAAGGTTTCGGGGGGAGGCCCCCCCGGACCCCCCCCTTCCCCGTCGACAGGGTACGTTGAATGCCGAAGGTACCGGCAAGTACTCCCAAAAAACCAGGAATTTCGGCATTCAGGACACTCCCCCAACACAAATATTTGCGTGAATTCCAAAAAAGTTATATCAGTATGAACATCGAGTCTGGGGCTAGCTACCCTGTGAATATGAGCTCCCAACTCTTTTTGGTTCACACAAAGAATGATTTATTCCGACGAGGGTGCAAAAAAAAGCTAAAAAAAAAAAATTGGCATTCAGGACACCCCCTAACGCAAATATTTGCGTGAATTCCAAAGAAATTATATCAGCATCAAGATCGAGTCTGGGGATAGACACCATGCAAATATGAGATCCCAACTCCTCCTGGTTCAAACAAACCATGATTTATTCCGATTGGGGTGCGAAAAAACAAGGAAATTTGGCATTTAGGACACTCCCCTAACGCAAATATTTGCGTGAATTCCAAAAAAAATCATATCAGCATCAAGATCGAGTCTGGGGCTAACCACCCTGCCAATATGAGCTCCCAACTCCTCCTGGTTCCCACAAACCATGATTTATTCCGACAGGGGTGCGAAAATGCGGGGTGGGTGGGGGGGTGGGGTACACAATTTTCACTTTCCCCCTCCACCCAAATCCCCCACCCCCTTCACCAACACCTTTCAGGGATAATAATAATAATAATAATAATAATAATAATAATAATAATAATAATAATAATAATAATAATAATAATAATAATAATAATAATAATAATAATAATAATAATAATAATAATAATAATAATAATAATAATAATAATAATAATAATAATAATAATAATAATAATAATAATAATAATAATAATAATAATAATAATAATAATAATAATAATAATACTATATCTGAGGCGTACTGATGCAGCTAATGGCATATCCTCAACGGACATAAGCCTCCAATACCCTTGTTCGAGGTCCTCCACCCCCCCGTGTCAGTCTCTCGCCTGATGATCGGGGCCACCGATGGAGCTCCTGAGGGCAAGACTGCACTAAGCCGAGGTTATTCCGCAGTCCCAGCAACCTCTTGCAAGACGTCACCGAATGTGCAAGTGCATACACCAAGCGCGGTTGCTAGAGCTGCCTCGAAACCCCACCCATAACAATCTGGTGTCTGCTGGGTCCTGGGCTATCAACCAGCATATGCGGAGTTTAAGATCTTTTACGCGCGCAGCGACCCTCCTCCCCAGCATCTACCATCAAAGGGTTATGAGTTGGCGTCACAGTTTAACGCCTTGAGGCCATTGGGCTGGAACTCTGTTTAGCAAGTGTGACTAGGTTTTTTCATCGGGATTTCCCTCAAATATGAATAATAGTAATAATAATAATAATAATAATAATAATAATAATAATAATAATAATAATAATAATAATAATAATAGTGCTTCTCTGTCAATGGCTGATGCATTTCTGCACATGCGCCTCAATCGTCTCACCCGTGAGGGGAGTACGAAGAATTGACGATAAGCTCTAATGACACCCCCGCAAGGGCAGTTCCAACACTTCCAGACGGGCCGGTATGTTCAATGAAAATACTGGTCCAGACGGATCGGTATGTTCAATGAAAATACTGGTGGCACCGACGGGAATCGAACTGGCGACAGGGCCCAGATGGTAGAACTTGACCACTGGGCTATCACGGTGTCCAAAATAATAATAATAATAATAATAATAATAATAATAATAATAATAATAATAATAATAATAATAATAATAATAATAATAATAATAATAATAATAGTAATAATAATAATAATAATAATAATAATAATAATAATAATAATAATAATAATAATAATAATAATAATAATAATAATAATAATAATAATAATAATAATAATAATAATAATAATAATAATAATAGGCTTCCTCAGACTATAGCATCAGATCCAGATCCTGGACATGTGCCTCCATTGGGTCACGGGGTCAGCCGATCCCAACGCATTGTCAGAACACCAAACAGACATAGCAGCAACAGCAACAGCAGGGGCAGATGGGGGCTGTGAAGTGCATGAAGAGCTAGATGCGAGGGTGTTAGCTGAAGAGGAGAACTCGGAGACACTACGCTGCGCTCCCGAACCCCTCTCTCTAGCCAGGACGTCCACACTGCGCGGACGGCCGCGCCGCGCAACATCAACGTCACTTGGGGGAGAGGGTGGGACAGAAGCTGATGGAACCTCAGTGAGGTCAATCACCTCCTCGCCCCCATCCTCCACCCCAAGCTCCTCCCTTTTACCCTCCCTAGCAGACCAACACTCAGACACATATGATCCAAACAACACATCCAACTTTGGAGGGGGACGCAACGCTGTAACCCCTAACAACGCAGCAAGCCTAAAGTTACTGCGGAAGCGCGACTTCCCCTGAAAAAACTTACAAAGCAATCGTGATTGATCCACAGGCGACATATCATCCCAACCCTGCCGCACAGAGCCCTCCCGCTCCCGCCCAAGCAACACATCCTCCACCACAACCTCACCGCCTACGACCTCACCACCCTCCTCACTCCCTCCATCCCCCTCAGCACCCCCCACAGCCATGCCACCGAGCCTCTGCATACTCAGCAACAGCTGCTTACGTCTCCCCTCATGCATGGGGCAATCCCATAAGAAGTGCGCAAGGGACTCATTGACATCATCATGACAACAGAAGCAGCGAGGGGACATGCCACTGACCAACTTGCTGCGGTACAACCGAAGGCGGTTGTTGCAGCTGAGCAACCTTCTCCGAAGCAGATTATAATGCGCATCATCAAGGGCTACCCATCTTGGGAACTCCTTAGTTCCAAAGACTTGTCTTAGGATGACTCGCAGGCCATCAGTAAGATCGCTGCCTGCCTCTCGCTTGTCCCACATCAGTTGCTGCACCATCTTGACGTCCTGCTGAAGGGCCCACTTGTCCACAGTCGAACACCAACCCTCGAGGTCCTTCTCTGAGCTATTTAGGAGCTCCTGAAGCCCTTGTTGTAGATCCATTGAGTCCCTGATAGCGCCTTCGGCCTCCGCAGTCCAGTCGGATTTGACTTGAGATGCGATGACAGGAAATCGCTTCTCCGGTAGAACACGCAGCCGTCCATAGAACTTCAGTTGCGCCGCCCGCCGCAAACGCTCCGCACTCAAAGAGCGCGCCAGAAAGAGTGTAATCCACTTGCTTGTCTTAGGGCTGATGCCGAGAATCATCCTCATGGGGCGCAGCATTGCTGCCTCCAGCTTGGTGAGCTGCGATATGGGGGCACGCCAGACATCGAAGGCGTACTTCAGCTTGGCACCCACAAGTTGATTCCAGCACATGAGACGATACCTAGCTTGTATCTCACCTGCACACCACAAAGAGTACCAACCTGCGGTGGCGACTTCAGTGACACGCGTAGCCCGCAGGGCCTGCTCCTTCCACTTCAGGTCGTCGGTGATAACCACTCCCAGGTACTTGTACTGACTGGTGACACAAAGCTTCTGGCCGCGAAACCACACCACGGGCTCACCTCGCTCCCTGATACTTGGTCGTTTCGCCTTGCTCGACGTGTAAATGGGCATGATTTCCGTCTTGCCGGGCTTCAAGTTGACTTCCAGCCGGTAATCTTCCGCGAACTTGGCCACAACATTGACCATCTTCTGGAGCTCGGTGCGACTGTGAGCGATGAGGGCCACGTCGTCCGCGTATAGAAGTGCCTTGATGTCGTTCAGCCGCTTCACATCCGTGATCTTGAGGGCACTCGCCAGCCGATCACACAGCTCATCCATAAAGACGTTGAAGAGTGTGGGAGAGAGAGGGGACCCCTGTTGGACGCCTACACCCTCCAGTACTTCGGAGGTGAGTGCTCCATCAACTAGCACTTGCGACGAAGTCTGCTCGTAGCACCTGCGTAGCGTGCGCCAGAACTTGCCCCTTACACCCAGCTTCCAGAGCCTCTCAAATAGGCCATCTCTCCAAACAGACGGGAAAGCCCTTGCGTAGATCGACGAACAGGACATACGACTCCCGCTTCTGCTGCTGACGCCCCTTCAACCTCTGCCAAAGGGTAAAGACCTGATCCGTAGTGCGACGCCCCGGGCGGAAGCCTCCCTGCTCTGGACGTAGCTTATCCGGGCCATCCACGAAGAGCGTTAGACGAGTAGCTAATAAGGACAGATACAGCTTACCAAGGCAACTAATAATCGAGATATCCCTCCAGTTGTCAGGATCCGTAGGATCCCCACCCTTGGGGATATTGACGATGATTCCCTTGCCCCAAGCTTTTGGAGTCCTCTCGGCTTCTCGAATCCAGTTGAAGTACTGCGTTAAGTAGCCATTGATGTAGGCGCCGCCATACTTGAGCATCTCGTTCTTCACTTTGTCCTCGCCACAAGCTTTGTGGTTATTCAGGGCACGTTGCCTTGCAAGGACCTCCTCTTGCGTGAACGGCTTGTCCAGCTCTTCGCAAGTGTCTTCACCTACTTCGTGCTCCTTCATAGCCCGGGCCACCTCATCTCTGAAGCGATCGTTCCAGTGGAACTGCCGCTTAGCTTCGGCTTCCTCCCACTTCAGCGAGCCTGCTTCTGCACAGCACTCCACCACAACAGCCGCACTTGCCGGATTTTCCCGTGGCTTCACCGAATTTTTCCGAAATTCCTCCCACCGAGCGACCTTTTCCGGCAGCGTACACGCCAGTGAGCCATCCTCCCTTTGCACCGGCGCGGAGACCTTCGTTCTGCGTGCCCCGCCAAGCCGCTTCGCGAGTAGCCAAAAGCGCTTTGAGGATTGCTCGCGTTGACATTTGACCGCTTCTTCCTGCACTTGCTTGAAGGAGGCGGACTTCTTGGCCCGAGTTGCCTTCCGAATTTGCTTGCGGAGCCGTAGCCAATTCAGACGGGCTTCCGCATTCGATTCATCCCTCCTGTATGCTGCGTAGGCCTCCCGGCGCTGCTGAATGAGCTCCTTTAGCTCCCCGTCGAACCAATTGTTGGTGAAACGGGGTCGTATACATCTGGAGCCAAGGACCCGGTGCGCCGCCATTCGGAAGGACTGCGCCACTCGCTCGGTGACGTCATCTACCACCCGTTGGCTGTCGGCACCACCCGATAGGTCAAGCTCAGGCAGCTGATGCACTCCAAGCTTCTGTAGGCAATGCTGGAATACGTCATCGAACTTGTCGCGTAGAAAATCCAGCGCTTGCTTCGCAGCGTGATCATTACCCGAGACACCAGCACCAATAAGCTTATCAACACGAAAGGACCTGTAAGGTTTCGCAGCCCGCTTAGGCCGGCGCTGGCCGCTCCACGTCAGTTCGGCCCATACTGCCTTGTGGTCCGTATCAAGATCATCTTCGCATACTCCGAACTTTGCTCCAGATGCCAAGCCAGGCGACGCGCAGATGTAATCGAGGAGGTGCTTGCCTGTGCCCATGCCGCGCTGCTCACGCCGGGACCACCAGTAGGACCCTTCCACTGGGCACGAGAAGCCGCTCAGACTTCGCAGGCCCGTAGCGACGAGGACAGCCGCGAGTCTCTTGCCGTTCTCCGAACGTACCGGTGTTCCCTTATCATCGACCTCCCCGTGCTGACCGACGATGCCCTCCTCTTTTCGGCTGCATGCCGGCCCGAGCTTCGCGTTGGCATCCGCCACCGTGACCACAAGACCTTTGGCTCCAAAAAAAGCTATAGCTGCCTGCCAGGCCGCATACGCCTCTGACGACTCTTCTTCCTGCGTTTCCTGGGGAAAGTAGCCATTGCCCACATAAATATCCTGAGCGCCGGTAACACCCGAGGCGATACGCAGCCACACTTGCTGCCGGTGGTCGACGGGGGCTGACACCAGGTTGCAATACGGACCAAGGAAGTTAGCCACCGCGAATAGAACCCCACCCTTGCAGCGATTTTTCTCGCTGACCTCCGCAGGTTTTCCAAAAATCCGGAATCCATCCAGGCTGCATTTGGAAAGTTGCTTCTTGCCCATGCGGTGCTCCTGAGCCCCGATGACTAGCCAGCCCTCGTGCTTGTAGAATGATGCCCATTCCGCCGTGCCTACGTTGTCGTATCCCGTTTTACCCTGCCAGTTGTGACTCGCGACGAGTAGCTTGAAGCCGGTATCGAACTGCTTGGAGCGGTGCTTCTTGGCTCGTTTCCGGACCCGACGGCCGCGCTTGGCTTCCGCCCTCGTGCTGCCCCCCTCTGCAGGTGCTTGCGCAGGTTGGTCCCCCACTGCACTGGCCGCCAAATGCAGGGGCACCACATGCACATCAGCACACTCAGACACACACTTAGGTGCATCGGCAGCCGATTCCGAAGACACCAGCTGCACATCATCGACACATTCTTCATGCAGAGGCAAGACGCGATATCCCGTCGCAGCTTCCTCCTTCCGGACCGCCGCTTCCCCACGCAGATGGATGCGAATAAGCCTTCGGACACGTTCCCTGTCCCTGAACCTGCGCCCAAGGGCCACATTGACCCCTCTGCCGAAGAATTTGAGATGTTTGAATTGCTGCAACGCCGTCTGCCTGCTGTCATCGTCCTCGTAGACCAGCTCCAGGTGACGAAACATTCGCTGGCCTTGCCACTCCATTACCGGGACCACCAGACCAAGACCGCTCATTTTGGAGGCGATCTCCTGTAGATTGGCGCGTTCTGAGAGCCCCCAGACAATCAGATTACGCCCGTCCTTGTCGTACCGATCTACCCGCCGGTACCGTCGAGGCGGCGGTGCCATCTGCCATATAGCGCCGCTCGCCTTATGTTGAAGCGCCGACCCGTGTGCCAGGTTTGGGGAGGAAGGATGAGGCGCAGCTAAGATAGCCTCTCCACGTGGTTCAGGAATTCCGTCATATACGCGAGCCCTCATCCTCCCATCCTGGGACATCGGGCCAGAGCCCGTCAAAGAGGCATTCCCACGGGGATTGTCCAGGTCTTCGGCGATTCTACCTTGTCTCATAAGGGCCACAGTGGTAGCTCCGTGCTTCGCGTATTTGTAATCCATTGAGAGTAGTAGACGGCCAATGTCGCTGGCCGTCACCGCCGCGCCTCTTTACGCCGAGGAAAGCGCCCGTCCATGCAAATAGCATCGGCGGTATCTGCAACACACACTACACGCATTTCCGCCGGTGTCACTGGACGCTGCCGCGTCGCTTCGTGCCCTTCGGCGCCCGCCAGCACCCCCAGCGTCGCCAGAACCTGCCTCACGCACTACACACACTCTCCATCGCATCGCCAACGCCTCTACTCTCATGCTTTATGGACTTTCAGCTGCTCCTAACAATACACATCATGAGGTACGGGTGTCCCCGAGTGGAGCCAGATCGGACGGCGTGCCGCTGAAACTCCTGCCCCCACGTGGGTATAGAAGGCGCGAACCTAGCGGTACCTATAGGGTCTTACAGACAAGTATAGTAATCCCAGCCGAAGCTGCTCAGTTAGAAATGCAACGGTGGAGGGTGTGAATGCATGGGGCAAGGCACGGCAACGCAGCAAGGCACTGGCAAGGCATTGGGACCGACTGAAGCCCCTCTCCAACGTGCGATCATCATGTGTTCCAGTTAGGCAACCCCGAAGAAGCGAAGATAGGGAGGAGACAAAACCCAGATAGGATGAAGATAGGATTAACATGAAGCCGAAATGGAGCCGAGTTGGAACAGGTCAACTCAGCCCCATCTCGGCTCAATGTGAATCCTATCTTCAACCCATCTCGGTACTGTTTCCTCCGAATGCTCACCTCAACAAGATCACCAAACCGGAAGTGGAAGCCCCCAGGCATTTACTCGGCAGGAAATTCGGCGAAAATGGGCTAACCAGGAAACCAGACCCAAACCAACAGCCAAGAAAAACGAGCAAACCAACAATCCAACAGACAACCCCACAACCTGCCTGGCCGAACCCCTACCGAGTAAATGCCCAGTTGAGAGTTGCGCATATCCCGGTGACCGTCCTCCCCAAGCGGTCACCTTCGTGGGGAGAGGCCCAACCACCTCCTCTTCCCATGGAGTGCCATCTTGTGCACCCCTCCAGAATAAAAATAATAATAATAATAATAATAATAATAATAATAATAATAATAATAATAATAATAATAATAATAATAATAATAATAATAATAATAATAATAATAATAATAATAATAATAATAATAATAATAATAATAATGATAATAGTGCTTCTCTGTCAATGGCTGATGCTTTTCTGCACATGCGCCTCCATCGTCTCACCCGTGAGGGGAGTACGAAGAATTGACGATAAGCTCTAATGACGCCCCCGCAAGGGCAGTTCCAACACTTCCAGACGGGGCGGTATGTTCAATGAAAATACTGGTCCAGACGGATCGGTATGTTCAATGAAAATACTGGTGGCACCGACGGGAATCGAACTGGCGACAGGGCCCAGATGGTAGAACTTGACCACTGGGCTATCACGGTGTCCATAAAATAATGATAATAATAATAATAATAATAATAATAATAATAATAATAATAATAATAATAATAATAATAATAATAATAATAATAATAATAATAATAATAATAATAATAATAATAATAATAATAATAATAATAATAATAATAGTAATAATAATAATAATAATAATAATAATAATAGTGCTTCTCTGTCAATGGCTGATGCAAATCTGCACATGCGCCTCCATCGTCTCACCCGTGAGGGGAGTACGAAGAATTGACGATAAGCTCTAATGACACCCCCGCAAGGGCAGTTCCAACACTTCCAGACGGGCCGGTATGTTCAATGAAAATACTGGTCCAGAAATAGACTGGTATCTAATAATAATAATAATAATAATAATAATAATAATAATAATAATAATAATAATAATAATAATAATAATAATATATCTGAGGCGTACTGATGCAGCTAATGGCATATCCTCAACGGACATAAGCCTCCAATACCCTTGTTCGAGGTCCTCCACCCCCCCGTGTCAGTCTCTCGCCTGATGATCGGGGCCACCGATGGAGCTCCTGAGGGCAAGACTGCACTAAGCCGAGGTTATTCCGCAGTCCCAGCAACCTCTTGCAAGACGTCACCGAATGTGCAAGTGCATACACCAAGCGCGGTTGCTAGAGCTGCCTCGAAACCCCACCCATAACAATCTGGTGTCTGCTGGGTCCTGGGCTATCAACCAGCATATGCGGAGTTTAAGATCTTTTACGCGCGCAACGACCCTCCTCCCCAGCATCTACCACCAAAGGGTTATGAGTTGGCGTCACAGTTTAACGCCTTGAGGCCATTGGGCTGGAACTCTGTTTAGCAAGTGTGACTAGGTTTTTTCATCGGGATTTCCCTCAAATATGTCACAGTCAACACTCCAAATTAATAATAATAATAATAATAATAATAATAATAATAATATTATTATTATTATTATTATTAATAATAATAATAGTGCTTCTCTGTCAATGGCTGATGAATTTCTGCACATGCGCCTCCATCGTCTCACCCGTGAGGGGAGTACGAAGAATTGACGATAAGCTCTAATGACACCCCCGCAAGGGCAGTTCCAACACTTCCAGACGGGCCGGTATGTTCAATGAAAACACTGGTCCAGACGGATCGGTATGTTCAATGAAAATACTGGTGGCACCGACGGGAATCGAACTGGCGACAGGGCCCAGATGGTAGAACTTGACCACTGGGCTAATAATAATAATAATAATAATAATAATAATAATAATAATAATAATAATAATAGTGTATCTCCTGCCAATTGCTGAGCCAAAAGGCCATGTGCATCCAGTCCTCCATTCCATAAGGAAAGTCTCCACACCAATCGGTGGAATAAAGGAAGTGACGGCATAGAACATTACTCTAGGAGCTTTATACCAATCAGCCCATGGAAAGGACCGATGGCCTATGTACTCCCTAATAATAATAATAATAATAATAATAATAATAATAATAATAATAATAATAATAATAATAATAATAATAATAATAATAATAATAATAATACAACAAACATTACGACGAAACCTAATATACGGATTTCACGAAATTTTTCCCGATGGTTTTCAGAATATCTGAAATACTTGCAGAAATGATTCCAAAAGCTATATTATTTACTTATTATGAGCAGGAATGAAAAAACAACGCTTGTACATACTCTAACACACTCATTTCAAGTTCACCGGCAGCGAAATATATGCTAGGAGTGGGAACTATTTTCATTAAATTTACTGATTTTGCAAGCGGTCGCTTTCTATTAATACTACATGGCTTTTATTGTTTTATGTGTTCCAATCATTAACATTAATTAATTCAACAATTTAGAAAAGATTTAAAGTGAACATATTAAAATTTGAATTCAAAAATTCAAATTTTGTATGTATTTACAGTGTTTTCACCATTTAAATTTTCCCAAGTCAGAAAAATGTGATCAAGACATCCCCTGGCAGGTTTTTTGAGCGGGATCTTTGATATAGATGATAATTCAACTGAATATAATGTTATTTCCGACCGGCACCATCGAAAACATATTCAGAACTTGACTTCAAAACTTAATTTTTTATGATATCACTGTAATTTTTTCCTAAGTCAAATTGCATATGTGAACATCAGAAAGCTAAGTTTACAAGCGGTTCAGTTGCGGGTAGTTAGTATTAACAATATTAATAGTGTTTTTGATGTTTTACTTTAGATTCAATACTGGAACTAACTTAGAGAAAATTTACATCAGGATCATATTTAATAACCCGTCCACATAGCCATTCGCACGAAGTTGTTGCGTTGAATTTGTTGTTGTCGCGCTAGTTCCTGCTCGTTAACAAGCAAATGATATTGATAAAGGTTGGGCTGTGGAACTTGCTGTTGATTTGCATAATACGTTTGTTGGCAGGCGTTGGCTTGAGGCACGCTTACAGCATAGCCGCCTGTGTTGATGCCAAAGTCAACTGCTGGAGCAAACTGGGATTGTTGTTGTTGCTGTGCTTTTACAACAGCTTGAGCAATCAGTTCAGGTGTAATTACACTGTTATTAATATATTGCGCTGGAGTTGCAGGCCGCTCTGGAGTTTCAGGCGTAGGCGTAACGAGTGGCTGAGGCACAGGTGCAGCGTTACTAGGATTTTTTTGCTGTTGCATTTTCAACAACTCTTGCAACATTTTGACAACGGTTGGATCAGACGATTGAACCTGAACATTTGAAGCTGGAGGCACTGTTGGCTTCAGCACCTCAGCCTTCGGCGGGGTAGGAGTCTTAGGACTCTTACTCTTAGGAGGCTATCAATACATCATTTGCAAGTGACTCATCGCAAGGTAAGACAAATACCTTTGGGGTTTTTTGCTTCTTGACCGCGGGCGGCGACGAGAATTCAAACTTCTGTGGCTTCTTGCATTCGCGTTTTTCCCCCTTCGTCTTGAAGAAATATTCCGGGCACTTCAACTTCTTGACAGCCTTGACAGGAAACTCCGACTCACTCTCCACCTGCTTCAAGTTGGCCTCTTCGTCAGGCGGAGGCAAAGTTTCTTCTTCCGGTTCAGCGTCAGATTCAGTGTCAAACAACTGTTCATCCAAGCGAACGAATTCCAACATTTCCGGTGGAGTGTCCTTGGGACTTATCTTCCTTGCGTCGTAAGCGTGCATCAACTTGCTCCATTCGGCCCATTCATCCGGACTGCATTTTCCGGCCAACCTACTCTGATCCACGTCAACCAGTTTCCAACTCATTCGCAGTATTTGCTTGAATGGAAGTTGACCTTTACCTTTCTTTTTAACAATACGACCGACAATAATGCAGTAGGGATGTGCTTCCCTTTTGCCGCGAGTCAAGGCATGCTTTTCACCCAAACTACAAGTCAATAAATTTCAAAGAGTCAGTATTTATTAGAAAGTGTTTACCCAAGAACAGTCACTACTTCAGGAGTTTTACCCACGATAACCAGTTTGTCTTTGATCTCACACGGATAATTGCCCATTCGTTTTGACACCATGTTGGGAACTGAAGTCAGCCTTCGATGCAAGCCTGTCGAAGTGGAGTACGCGAGCACTGAGCCCAAGATGCAGTCTGGTGGCTTGCCCCCCGGTTCCTTTGGTAACAAAAAATAATTGTCGGTTGCGAAGAACCAACCGTCAGCCTGCTTAAGACGGCGGGTTTCCTCCGGGCTGATCTCGTCTTCCGGACTCGGGGTCGAGGGAATTGGTGACGACTCTGGTGACTTCGGGGTTTCCGGCGAAGATGTCGATTGCGGGGGGACCTTGGCCTTGTTGTCCTGGACCGCCTGTGGCTTGTCCGGACCAGTTACTTCCACATCTTTCTGAATAGTTCACGAACTGAGAGATTGACCCATAGTTTGTACCGATGAAAACCTGAAGTCCATTGGGATTCTTGACCGCGTCGGCAGCCTTGGGCAGTTCCGGTGCCTTAGGGGGTGCCTACACGGAAAAAATTTCTACGAATTGTCAATATTTGCAACGAGGCAACCGATTAAACAAATGAGAAACACATGACAGTACTAGGTGACCTGAGTGAGTGCTTTTGCTTTATCATGTTGCTTAATCGGTTGCTTGGTCTTATTGGGATCCGGAGCTTTGGCTTTCTTGGCATGCTTCTTGGGTTTGTCTACTTTGGCTTTCTTGGCAGGTGGGGGTGTACTTTCTTTCACAGCCACTTTCCCATCAGGGACACAGCCGGTGAGTGGGGCTGGGGGGGGGGGGGGGGTGGGTGTGGGGGTGGGGCTGGGGCAGGGAGTGCAGGCCTCCGACGCTGAAGGCGTCCTCCCTGCGCAGGCACCGGTGCATTTTCCCAAAGACCAGCAGCAGAACGTCTCTTGGTCGTCGCGTTGTACGAGTAGATCACGTTGGGAGCAAGTTCGTTCCAACTGACAGGCCAATCCCAGTACTTGCTGCGAACTTTTTCTGGCAAGTCGACATCCGCCACTCTGACAACATCAGGCAGACCGTTGATGGTCAGATATCCTTCTCCATTGAAGTCGCTTCGAATAGTCTGAACACTCTCTACGAGAGGTCTTGCCATGTTGAAAACAAACGCCTTTCTGAGCACCCTTTTTTCGAATTGACCCACGCTCACCAGCCGGAACTTTTGAGTTCCCCAAAAACTGCCCCAAAAAACCTGTCCTAAACTTTGCAAATCCCCACTAGTGCCGAAATTGCCTTCGATTTTTTCGAAATGGCGACCCGAGACACCTAAGTTGTCAAGCCCAGCACTGCAAGATAGCGCTGTTTTTCATATCTGAAAGCACAGTTCAACTGATAGAGGTCTTATAAAACGCTTGTACTTTTTCGCTACTTGAAACTCGTTGTGATGCCTTTTATTTTTTAGGCAGCCTGCCTTTATGGTCTGCTTAGCGTTGTTTTTGGTACTGAGTCTCTTCCCTACTGCAAATGTACTCCATTTGCTTGTGCAATGCTGGTGCAGTACTGTGCCAACTGTGCTGATATGTTTAGGCTTCCTTTTTGGTGATAATGCAACACCAATCTCCCGAACAGGAATGGAGTAAAGGTCGGTGTTCATTTGTTGCCACGAGTTGCGTGCTTGCTTTCCTGAGATAATGACTTAAATTGTGAACTGAAACGACAGGGCCTAAGTCGGCCCCCTCCTCGGATGCTTTGTTCGGTAAATCTTCGAGTAGCATGCAAGGTGGACATGATCAAGGTGACAACAACGGGTCGCGTCCATTCCCCCCCCCCCCCCCCCCCCCCCCCCGTTCTCTTGCTCTCTCTTTCTCCTCTCTTTCTTTCTTTTCTCTCTCTCTCTCTCTCTTCCTCTCTCTCTTCCTCTCTCTCTCTCTCTTTCTATCTTTCTTTCTTTCTCTCTTTTTCTTTCTCTCTCTCACCCCCCCCCCCCCGTTCACTTGCTCTCTTTCTCTTCTCTTTCTTTTTCTCTCTCTCTTCCTCTTCTCTTTCTTTTTCCCTCTCTCTCTTCCTCTCTCTCTCTCTCCCTCTTCTCTTTCTTTTTCCCTCTCTCTCTTCCTCTCTCTCTCTCCCTCTCTCTCTCTCTCGTCCTTACTTGCTTGCGTTGCACGCACTGCGCGACCGATGGAATTGGCTGTCGGCGGAGAGGGGAGGACCGAGTGCAACCCTTCGCGGGATGCACTGTGCACAAGTCTTAGACTGTGATGGTTCATGCCAGCCCCGAAGCCATTCCTGGTGTTATGGATGCTCTGCACTTTAATTTGTTGCTTTTCTTCTTTTTTTTTTTTTTTTTTTTTTTTTTGACATTTTTGCGTAACCCTCTCATACCTACAACCCCCCCCCCCTTCTCTTGCTCTCTCTTTCTCTTCTCTTTCTTGTTCTCTCTCTCTTCCTCTCTCTCTCTCCCTCTCTCTCTCTCTCTCTCTCTCTCTCTCTCCCTTCCGTGCTTGCGTTGCACGCACTGTGCGACCGATGGAATTGGCTGTCGGCGGAGAGGGGAGGACCGAGTGCAACCCTTCACGGGATGCATTGTGCACAAGTCTTAGACTGTGATGGTTCATGCCAGCCCCGAAGCCATTCCTGGCGTTATGGATGCTCTGCACTTTAATTTGTTGCTTTTTTTTTCTTTTTTTTAACTTCGGTTTTTTGAAACATTTTTGCATAACCTTTCTAACGGGAAGCGCTGCCATTTTTTGTGACTTTTTTTCTGACATACAACTTAGAGTTCAATTTGCCTCCGTCTTCGAGGAGATGTACGGCGTTACTCAGTATTTCTCTACGACCTCAATTCAGACAGGCGGCGTGTCTGATACTGTCACGCCCACTCCGTTTGCCGACATGTATGGGACAGACGGGCCGGGAGGCGGCTTCGACTCCATGTATGGGTCAGAATGTGTGTCAGTGACTGAGGGACCAACTTCGGGAGGACATTCTTCTTGTTTTCAGGCAACGGATTGGGGAAGGGCTGTTACGGCTGGGCAGGAAGCTAATAACGCTGACTTCCGAACCTCACCGGAGCCGCTGTATCTGTGCCTTGGCATGGAGGCCACCCCGTTGGTTCGACCACGTAAGACTGACAGGGGCTACAAGCACGTCAAGAGAAAGGCCGTGCCCACCCCTACAGTCAGACCGACAGCGTTGAAGAAATGGCTTGGAATGTCATACGCCGACCTGACGCACGAAATAGGCGCACCTTGCTGTTCCAAGTATAAGTGCCATCTGTGGGTCAGTCCCTGGCACGCTATTCTAGGGCGGGCCGATTCTTGTTCGCAGTCTTTCAGGGATTTGACCGCCTGGGTATGTGGACAGCTTCAGGCCATAACCTTAAGCAATGCGGATGTTCAATACAGGTAACACAGTTCTCCCTCAGGCTGTTTTTTCCCATCACCCCTGTGGACTTATTATAATGCATTGTCCCTTGCTGCAGGCATCGTGGTACGCCCGTGTGCCGGGTCATGTGGCAGCGTATTTACGGCGTAGGCGCTGTCACTCTTGGCAAAGCCAAGAAGCTTTTGCGTCACTCCGCGAAGTATTACGAGCGGGCGTACACACCGCAGTCCGACGTGTCGGACTTGGTGTCGACATTGTTGATGCGTAAGTTTGTGGAGGAGTGCGAGACCATAGCAGACGGAGTGTGGCACCTCCAAGACGTGGAGAACTTTCCGGAGGTGCAGAAGTACGTGAGCATGAATTGGGCCTGGGCGTGCAACACCCTTCTGGTTGGGCAGCGCTGCAAGAGTGATAGCCCCCCCGGCGACCAGATCATATGCAAGGTGTGGCGCGAGAACTTCAAGTTTGTGAAGCCGATCCGCAAAGGAGACTTTTCCAAGTGCGAGATTTGCGGGGACCTGGCGAGGAGGCATGAAGAGGGCTTCCAGACAGACGCAGCGGCGAAGCTCTGGCGGCTGGATAACCACCAACACCACAAGGTACATCGCAAGTGCAGAGAGGAATCCTTGCAGCGTGCTCATGACGCAGCTGTGACAAAAGCTAGGTACAGCGTGGACGATAGATATGACCAAACCTTTCGACTTTCCCAGTTGTGCTAGGGGTACTTGTCTTTGTACGCAAATCTCATAGTGGTTTGTGTTTTTTGTGTGTATGCAGCCAACCAAGCCTTCAAAAGAAAGAAGGTGATACGTTTGCATGCCGGCGGGGCGACAAGCTTCAGTCACGACAAAAAGTGTGTCTTGGATCGTTTGCCGAATGTTGACAAAGGCGGCAATGAGAACTTCACGTGGTTGTACCATCTTTTGCATTGGGAGCTCTTCCACCCAGACACTAAGCCGGCGGGAACGTTGTATATCGACTGGGACGGTGGGTCGGAGAACACCACCGCTACGGCACTCGCTTTTTTTTCGCACTTGGTCGCTATGGGGTGGAAAGTCAAGATCAAAACGCACCGAATGGTCCGCTCCCATACGCATAACAAACAAGACCAGGAGTTTTTTACCTTGCGCTACTGCGGCTGGAAGACCACACTGTACGTCACCTCGCTGGCGCAGTGTCTATTCAATCTTCTCCGCGGGTTTCACAAGTGCAAAGAGAAGTATGTAATCCTGCTCCTTGCCTCGAGTTATGATTGGAAGAGCTACTTTACTCCGTCCATAAACCCCAACTGGAATTTGCGGGTGGCCTTGCAGCCCTTAGCGTGGCAATATTCCGTCCCCGAGCCGACTACCTTCGGCCTTCCGGCGGTGCGTGTCAAGACTTGGGGCGACAGCCAGCAGAAGTGGCATGGAGAAGAAGATGACCCGGATGGTCGTCCTTTGCTGCCTTATGTCGGTGCCCCTGGTAAAAATTCGAATCTAGTTACCCTTTTGACTTTTTCCTTTTGTTGACTACTGCAGAGGCACTGAAGCCCAAGAAGCTGCCGTTAGTAGATTGGGCAACTGAGCAGATCAAAAGGGATACTATATTATTGGCCTCCAGGTTTTGTTCCGCCGAAGAGAGTGAGTCGATCAACGCAATTTTGGACAACCTGCAATGCCTTGACCAAGTCCATTGGGACGGCGCAGAAGGTGAAGGCGGCCTGCCTGGCAGGCCTGGGCATTTCAAGTGCGTGGACAAGAAAGGCGTGGAGTGGAAGGCGCATGTGCGCGTGCTCGACGACATACCCGACAACCCGTGGGCGCTGCCTGAGGATAGACAGAAAGCTGTGGACGATACGATCTCCCTGTCGGAAGAAGAGCGCAAGTCCTTCCCAACTTGTTTTTTTACCAATGACCGCCACATGCCCAGACATCCACGCTGGTATGGGGCACGCAGGCTTAACGATCAGGAGCGTCGAGCGCACGACTTCAAAAACCCTGCACTGCAGAGGCCGCTTCACGAGAGTGTGGCTGAGGCATTGCCTTGCGACGCTGCGCAACTGACCAAGAAGTGTACAGCGCCTGCGTTGAAGGCGTGGCTGCGTCTACACGGACAGGGTGCTCAAGGCAACAAGCAGGCTTTGGTAAACGCTGTGTGCACTCACTTTGGCGCCTGTTCCTGCAACCTACCTGCTGGCGGAGCTGCTGTTCCCAATCCACCTCAAGGTGGCCGTGCCCGTGGCGGTCGTGGTGGCCGTGCCCGTGGCGGTCGTGGTGGTCGTGGTGGCCGTGCCCGCGCAAGTGCGAGCCCAGCTGCGCCAGCTCTGCCAGACGAATCCAGCGATTCTGATCAGCCCTTTGTTGCGCCTCCTCGCAAGCGACAACGAGTTCGAATTCAACCGCAGCCGAGACGACAATTTCGACGGATGGTTGAAGAAGAGGATGAAATGTTTGACGAACAGCAAGAAGAGTCTAAGCTTGAACAGAATGAGCAGATCTTGCTGTCGCGACGCTCAAAAAGCCAAGCGCGGGTTGCCTTGCAGCAACATTACGCTCAGTCAGACACTGAGTCTGAAGCCGCGGTAAACGTGCGGCTGCCTGGTGGACTTGCAGAAGACTCAGAGTCAGCTGAGTCAAACTGGAGCGACGAAGAGCAGTCAAACTAGTTTTTTTGCTTTCATTTAGTGCAGATACTTGTGTGACCTCGTCTGCCAGTTTTTTCTACATGAAATCTGAATTGGCTGATGAACTCTCAACGTTTCCGGGTGAGTGAAGTGTAACGAGTCAGCAAAAATATTAAAGTATTTTTTTTACTTAAACTCATTTAATTTATTTTAATGAAAACCTTAATAATATAAATTCTGTGATTAATACTAGCTATCCACTGCAAAATCCGTGATTAATATTGGTTTTCCAATGTTTTCTGTTAGCTTCATGACTTAGGTGAAATGAAGGATATTTCCATAAAAAATTAAGTTTTGAAGTCAAGTTCTGAATATGTTTTCGATGGTGCCGGTCGGAAATAACATTATATTCAGTTGAATTATCATCTACATCAAAGATCCCGCTCAAAAAACCTGTCAGGGGATGTCTTGATCACATTTTTCTGACTTGGGAAAATTTAAATGGTGAAAACACTGTAAATACATACAAAATTTGAATTTTTGAATTCAAATTTTAATATGTTCACTTTAAATCTTTTCTAAATTGTTGAATTAATTAATGTTAATGATTAGAACACATAAAACAATAAAAGCCATGTAGTATTAATAGAAAGCGACCGCTTGCAAAATCAGTAAATTTAATGAAAATAGTTCCCACTCCTAGCATATATTTCGCTGCCGGTGAACTTGAAATGAGTGTGTTAGAGTATGTACAAGCGTTGTTTTTTCATTCCTGCTCATAATAAGTAAATAATATAGCTTTTGGAATCATTTCTGCAAGTATTTCAGATATTCTGAAAATCATCGGGAAAAATTTCGTGAAATCCGTATATTAGGTTTCGTCGTAATGTTTGTTATAATAATAATAGTAATAATAATAATAATAATAATAATAATAATAATAATAATAGACTTATCAGTCAATTTGCCTTTGATCCTGTCGGACATGTGCCTCCATTGGTATCACGGGGCCGTTCAGTTTCGCGGCTCCGCTCCAAAGACTCGACTGGCGGTGCAATGTGCAAATGAGCGTGCTGTGATGTGCAAGTGGGTGCAAGGAGTGAGAGGAGTTATCTACCGAGAAGAAGTCCGCGACGCTGCGCTGACCTCCACCTACAACAGATCTAGCCAGACATTCTACCTGACTAGGCCTTCCCCTCCTCCTTCTACCCACCTCCTGAACTACCGTGAGGTCGATCACCTCCTCCTCCTCCTTCGCCCCCTCTGCCTCCCTGATCTGCGCCTCCAACTCCTCCCACTCCTTCCAGATGGTGGCAACAAACCTCCCTAACTCCTCCTCCACCACTTCTGGGACAGGGATAAACAAAACGCTGAGCATTGCCGCCATCTTTTCATCCTCCCCCCTCAGCCATTCCTCTTTGAAGAGCCTCATCTCCTCCTCCGCCTCCCGCAGTTCCCTGTGATAGAGCCCTCCTCGATTCAGCATGAGGGGCTTGCACATCATCGATAAACTTAAACAGTGCCTCACGAGAGCTCGCAACGTTGGGCAATGCAGCAGGAAGTGACGTAACGACTCGTTAAATTCAGTGCCACACAAGGCGAAACAGCTTGAGCAGTCCGGCGAGCATGAGCCAAATTTGGATCAGTAGAGGCGAAGGCGATTGTTGCAGCTCAACAATCGCCTTCTGATAAGGTTGTGACTTCCCCCCTCCAGCGCCCGCCAACGTGGGAAAGTAGAGCGGGAAGACATCTGGTAGCACCCTAAGCCCATCAGAGGGCTTAGCCTGCCGCTCCCAGCCAGCTACTTCCTGCCGGACAGACCATTGCTTTACCACCTCGTTCCAGTTCGCCAGAGAGGCCCGCCAGTCCTTATCATCTACCGTGCCATCTTCGTTCACGACCCGCTTGAGCGCATCCAAGCCCTCCCGCAGCCTGTAATCTGCTAAGATCAAATTTTCCGTATCGTCCTTCCATTTGCACCGACCAGTATTGTAAAGCCTGCGTGTTAGCGCTGTGTTGCCCAGTAGCTCGATGCGCCCTAGGAACCGAAGCCGGGCCGCCTTGGAAAGGATGCTAAAACTCGGCGTGCGGCCTAAACCCCTGGTGATGCAGCCGCTTGTGCGCGTACCAACACCCAAGATGACCCGCAGGGGCGCTACCAACGCGCCCTCCAGCTTACTCAGCTTGTTGGCGCCCGGCAGATCCCAAAAAGCCGATGCGTAAAGCAACTTTGCGCCAACCATTTGCTGCCAATTCATCAGCCGAAGACGCGCTGGAACTTCATGGGCAATCCAGAGGGGGTAGCAGGCAGCCGTTCCCGCTACAGTGATTTCCGCCGCCCGCTTCGCTTGCGGTTTATCGGAGAGGGTGTCCGTGAGCAGAACTCCCAGGTATTTGTAGTGGTCGGTGACGTTGAGAACCTTGCCCCGGAACCTCACGCATGGGGGCGACTTTTTTGACTTGGCGTGCCCGTATATCGGCATGACTTCCGTCTTGCCCGGTTTCAGGTTGATTTCAAGCCGATAGTCCTCCACGAATGTCGCCACGACATTTACAATCTGTTGAAGCTCCGTGACACTATGCGCAATTACCGCAACGTCGTCGGCGTAAAGCAGGGTCCGTATGTCTTCGATGCGGTTGAGGTCCTCGATCTCCAACTCTTTGGCGATTCGGACCGTTAGCTCATCCATGAAGACGTTGAACAGCGACGGTGACAACGGCGACCCTTGCTGAACTCCCATCTCTTCCAGCACTTCACCAGTGAGTTCGCCATCGACTAGCACTCGCGATGACGTTCTTCGGTAAAAACGCCGCAGAATGCGATAGACCTTGCCCTGTACCCCCATCTGGGTTAGCCTCTGAAACAACCCGGCCCGCCAAACCGTAGGGAATGCCTTTCTCAGATCCACGAACAAAACGAAAGAACGGAGGCCAGCTTGTTGTCTAAGACGCAAACGCTCCTTAAGGACAAAAATCTGGTCCCCCGTACCACGTTTTGGCCGGAACCCACCCTGCTCTGGGCGCAGCCTGCCCGGCTGATCGATGAAAGCCGTAAGCCTCGCCGCCATAAGGGACAGATACATCTTACCCAGACAGCTCAGAATCGCGATGTCTCTCCATTTTTCCGGATCGGTTGGGTCGCCTCCTTTTGGGATGTTGACGATAATCGCTTTGCCCCAGTCGCTGGGGGTGTATTCGCACGATTTCAACCAGTTGAAGAAGCGCACCAGAAAGCTCACAATCCGCGTGCCTCCGTACTTGAGCATCTCGTTCTTGATCTTATCCGGTGAGCACGCTTTGTGATTCTGGAGATTTTCCTGGCAGAGCTCCACTTCCTTCTCGGTGTAATCATAGTCCAGCGGGCCCGTCTCAGTCCGGATCTCCTCGGCTTGCGCCATGGCCTCGAATTGGTCGCGCAGGTTGTCGTTATACTGGAAGGTTTCGCGGGCCTTCCGCTCGGGCTCAATCCGCGCTGCTTCCTCATCAGAACCGACTTCCTCTACACATGCATCCTCCAAAAAGTGGTTTTCTTTGGGGACCACCATACGTCGGCGGTATTCTTCCCATTCTTGTAGTTTTTCCCGGAGTGTGCATGCCAGAGTGCCATCGGGCTTCCGAACAGGAGCAGAAGCGTTCGACCGCCGAACCCCGCCCAAACGCTTTGACAGCTTCCAGTACGTGGCCATGGTAGCGCTCCTGAAGTTGACAGCGGTGTCATTCTGGACCCGCTTCCACGCTTGCTCCTTCTTCTCCTTGCATAACCTTCTGACCGCCTTCCTCGCTTCTTTATATCTTTGCCAGGCCTCTCGGTTGGCCTCATTCCTTCGCCAGAGGCCGTATGCCTCTCTCCGTCGCCAATCGCTTCCCTAAGACCCTCATCAAACCATGCATTAGTAAACCCTGGCCTAATCACCCGAACTCCCAAGACCTTCGCGGCTACGCCCGTGAAAGCTCGGACCACTAAGCTAGCGACCCTATCTACCTCCTGCTGAAGCTCATCCGGGTCCTCCACTGGGGAGGCCATCTGGCAACAGCCCCGATATACCAGCTGCAAAGGTCTCGTCGTACTTCAACCTAAGCTTAGACAGCTCACTCTCCTTACCCTCAACTACCCTGCCTATCAAGCGCTCTGCCTTGAATGCTTTGTACCTCTTTACCTGCTTTTTGGGGGTTGGCTGTCCCCCCCCAGACCAGTTCCGCCCACACAGCTTTGTGGTCGGTATCAAGATCTACCTCGTCGACGCCGAAGCTCGCCTCCTCCGCCAGCTCGGAAGAGACGCAGATGTAATCCAGCATATGCCTTCGTCCACCTACATGTTCCTGCCTAGACCACCAATATTTGTCCCCCCGTGGTTGCGAAAACAGTCAAAACTAAATATAATTAATTTCTACTCTTATTTTACTCTTAAAACAAAATAGAAAAGCAGATTTGCCACCGTTGCGCATTTTGACAAAAATTTGGACTTCAGTAAAAATTTTGGAAGAAATCGGACGGATTTCAGGTTATGTTACTTAATAAACACTAAGTCAAGTATAGACACTCAAAATGAATGGAAAACTAGTTTTTTAATACATAAAAACATAAGTATTCATGAAATCGTGATGATTTCTGTTGATTTCAATACCTTGCAAAAATAGTCATTTTAAAAGAAGAACCAGCGTGCTCTCTCTCCCCTCCTCCCTGCCCGGCCTTTTTTTCCTTACCCTCTATTTTTTTTTTCTTTGGGGAGTCTGCTTTTACTATTTACAAAATAAAAAAAAACTAAAGAAAGTCCTTCGTCATTCTTTGCGCAATATGGTGACACTCTGGTCGGCTCTACCTGCACCAATACGGCCTCCTCGCCACTGACTTTAGCCGGCGGGGAACAATTATGCGGGCGCCTACGTCACGTTCACGCAGTCGGCCGGCAGCTTCGCACCGCTCCTGTCGGTGGCCGTAACCACCACCAGTAATTACTTATACCCCTCCCGGCCTAGGCACCTGCCCCAAGCCTACAACGCGTACCGCTTGGTGGCTCTGCGCAATTACTACAGGTCTATCCTTCCCTGCCCGTCATCAGTGACGCTGGGCGACGTGCGTGTCACGCTGGACGTGCCGGCGTGCATTTAACAAGTCACGTAGCCGTTCAAACAAGACAAGACACTTCCAACGTGCCTCCAATGGAAAGATATAGCAGGTGGTGAAACGGCGGGTCGGAAACGTACAATAGCGATGGAGCGATCGGACCAACAGTAACTCCTGCGCAAATTCGCCCCGCAGCTGGGAACCGCCCCCCCCCCCCCCGTCTCCCCTCTCCAGTATTTACAGAGAAAATTTGCAAACAGGCGGGCCCCCCCCCCTCCTCTCTCGTGCCGGCAAATCCCAAACAAAAGAATGTAATGACAATTTGCTGACTGTTTTTTGGTCCTCGCCTTCCTTGCTTTCTCTCCTTCTTCCCTCCTCTCTGTCTCTCTCTCCTGCTTCCCTCCCCGCCGTTTCCCACACACACCCACACCCGAAAAGAAACCCAAGCTACAGAACAGTGTATCTTGAAACGGGAAGAACTTTAAAAAAAATTATTAAACTAGAAGATCTCGACACTTGTCAGCAGCACGACCAAAAAAAAAGAAGGAGACGCACATCCTTCCTTTTCTGTGTCCCCTCCCTAGACGACGATGAACGCTTGCTTACTAGCGCTGGCGTTGACGGTGGTGTCCTTGGCGGATTGCGCCTGGCGCGCGCCGGAAGCGACGGACCTGTTGCTCGAGCTGTCCGTCGGCGCCCCCGGCTCGGTGTGGACTCTGCCGGCCGCGGGCGCTGTTGCGGGGGGGTCTGTCGCACGCCGCCGGCATTTGGCGCAGGACGAGCCACAATGGCTGGTAGACTGGGGCGACGGCACGCCGCCACAGGCTTGTTCAACCAGCGGCCCGTGTACGCACGTGTTTGCCAGCGCGGGCGTGTTTACAATAGCGGTGGAAGGCACGGTGCCGGGCTGGACCATGACGCCGGAATGGCGCGCGCAGCAGGCGGACGAGGTCGCGCTGCTAGTGATTTTACAGTGGGGCGGGCTTCGGCTGGACGCCACCGCTGGCTACCACTTCTACGGCGAATGGCAGTTGACTTCAGCGCCGCCGCTGTCGGCCCTTGACACGTCGTACGTGACGAGCTTCGAGTACAGCTTCGCCGGGCTCGTGGCCGCTACGTTCGATGTTTCGGGCCTAGACACACGGTCTGCGCTAGTGCTGCGCGGCGCGTTCGCGAACTCGCCGAAGCTCCAGTTTTCCAACGTGAGCGGCTGGGACCTGTCGCGCGCGCGACATCTCGTACCTGTTCAACGGCACAAACGTCACGACCATCCGGGGCCTGGAGCGCTGGAACGTGTCCGGTGTGTCGGAGGCGACGGCGGTGTTCGCGCAGTCGGCGGTGCGGGCCGACCTGTCGCAGTGGCAACTGAATAGCTTGCGCGACGCCCCGCAGTTGCTGGACGGCGCGCCAGCGGAGCTGTTGCGCACGACGCACAGCGCGTGCCTGAGCCGGCGCGCAAGTGCCGAGTGCGCCGTGTGGGCGCCGTCCGGGACGCGGTCCGCGTCACCGTCTGTGACCGCGTCGCTGACCGCCTCCGTCACACGGTCCCTAGCTGCCTCAAGCCCCAGCACCCCGACCGCGTCTGCCACGGCGTCAACCACCTACTCGCTGACCGCCTCCGTCACACGGTCCCTAGTTGCCTCAAGCCCCAGCACCCCGACCGCGTCTGCCACGGCGTCAACCACCTACTCGCCGACCGCCTCCGTCACGCGGTCCTTGACTGCTCCAAGCCCCAGCACCCCGACCGCGTCTGCCACGGCGTCAACCACCTACTCGCTGACCGCCTCGCTGACCACCGCGGCGTCCGCCACACTTGCTACTGCTACAGCGTCGCTCACCGTGTCGCCCACCGTGTCGCGCAGCCTAACTCCCTCAGGGTCGCCCGACGAGTGCGGCCGCTCCAACAACGGGGGCTGTGGGCCCAACGGGCTTTGCAGCGTTACGCCCAACGGCACTTCCTGCACGTGCGCGCCCGGTTACGTTCGGGCCGGCGCCCAGGAATTGACGTCGCCCGACTACCTGTACGACTGGCAGGTCCTGGTTAGCGGGGCGGCCTCAGCACAGAAAGCGAGCAATGCTACGGACGGCCTGGCCTCTACGCTCTGGAACAGTGGTAGCAACTACGGCCAGTCCACCAGCGACAGTAACGGGCTTTGCAATTTCCCGGGCAGCATTCTCGCGCCGGTCACCGTGGCCGCCAGCGGGGCCAGCTACGCAGGAGCTTACATCGACTTCAAGCAGGCGTGGGGCAGCCCAGCGCGGCTGTTCTCTGTTAGTGTGATCAGCACCCCGGCGCTGATCACTCCTTCCGGGCAGGGCGGCTGTGCCGACAGCGCGGGCTGCCCGTCCTACTCCGCTGTCTCGGAGCTGGTAGTCCTCGGCTCTAGCAACGGAGGCACAGACTGGAACTATCTGGCCGCGGGACAGTGGAGCGGCTGGGCCCCCGAGCAGACGAAAACACTAGCCCTAGACCTCCCCGCTACTTACAACGCGTACCGCTTCGTCATCCTGCGCAATTTCCATTGGTACTCGATCTACAACTTTATGTGCAGCTCCGCCGCCGTTCTCGGCGACCTCCGGGTCATGCTGGACGTGCCGGTATGCGCGCTGCCCAGCCAGTCGCCGAGCCTTTCGCTGACCAGCACCCCGACGTCCAGCCCGACCCGCAGCGCCAGCGCGACCCCGACGTCCAGCCCCAGCCTCACCGCCTCCGCCACGCGTTCGCCTACCGTTTCGGTCACGCCGACACAGTCGCCGACGCCGTCGGCGTCGGAGTCGCTGTACTCCAGCCGCAGCAACACGCCCACCAACAGCCCCACGACCTCGCTCACCGGCAGTGTGACGCCAAGCGTTTCGGTCACGCCGTCCCTAGACCTCGATGAGTGCAGCCGCCCCGACAACGGGGGCTGTGGCGCCAACGGGGTCTGCACAAACACCCCGGGTTCTTTCTATTGTACGTGCAATGCAGGCTACGTTCAAGCGGGCGCGAAGGTACTGAGGTCGCCCGGCGGTCTGTACGGCTGGACGGTGAGCGTCAGCAGCTCGGGCACCGGCTCGGCCAACGTCGTGTCCGACGGCTCCGCCACCACTTATTGGAGCTCAAGCTACAACCAATATGGTACCACCATGAGCAGCGCTACCTGCACCAATACAGCCACGGCCTTTGCGCCGGTGACAGTAGCCAGCGGGAACAATTATGCGGGTGCTTACCTCACGCTCACCCAGTCGCTCGGCAGCTTCGCACCGCTCCTGTCGGTGGCCGTGACCGCCGCCACCACGGCCACCCCCCCCAACCCTGTCAGTGTGACGGTGATTTCGGCTGTTTCGCAGCTGGTGGTCCTGGGTTCCGCTGACCTGGGCAACAGCTGGACGTACCTAGCTGCGAGCAGCACGTGGAGCAGCTGGAATTCGGGCCAGACCCAGACCCTAACCTTGAACCTGCCGCAAGGTTACAACGCGTACCGCTTTGTCATTTTGCGCGGCTACGAAAGGTATACCGGGGGTGGCTGGCCCTGTACCGGAGCGGCGACGCTGAGTGAACTCAGTGTCACGCTGGACGTGCCGGCGTGCATTTAACAAGTCACCTGGCCGGTCAAACAAGACACTTCCAACGTGCCTCCAACGGAAAGATATATAGCAGGTGGTGAAACGGCGGGTCGGAAACGTACAATAGCGAGGTAGCAATCGGACCAAACAGTAACTCCTGCGCAAATTCGCACTCCGCTGGGAACCGCCCCCCCCCCGTCTCCCCTCTCCAGTATTTACAGAGAAAATTTACACACAGGCGGGCCCCTCCCCCCCTCCTCTCGTGCCGGCAAATCCCAAACAAAAGAATGTAATGACAATTTGTTGACTTTTTTTTGGTTCTCGCCTTCCTTGCTTTCTCTCCTGCTTTCCTCCCCGCCGTTCCAGCCGTTCCCGCCGTTGCCCACACCCGAAAAAAATCCAAGTTACAGAACAACAACGTATCTTGAAACGGGAAGAACTTTTTTTAAAAAAAATATTAAACTAGAAGATCTCGGCACTTGTCAGCATCACAACCAAAAGAAAAGAAGGAGACGCACAGCCTTCCTTTTCTGTGTCCCTCTCTAGACGACGATGAACGCCGGCTTACTAGCGCTGGCGTTGGCGGTGGTGTGTTTAGCGGATTGCGCCTGGCGCGCGCCGGAACCGACGGACCTGTTGCTCGAGCTGTCCGTCGGCGCCACCGGCGCGGTGTGGACGCTGCCGGCCGCGGGCTCGATAGCAATCGTCGCACGCCGCCGGCAATTGGCGCAAGATGAGCAATGGCTGGTAGACTGGGGCGACGGCGCGCCGCCACAAGCTTGTACAAGCAACGGGCCGTGCACGCACGTGTTTGCCAGCGCGGGCGTGTTTACAATAGCGGTGGAAGGCACGGTGCCGGGCTGGGCCATGACGCCGGCGTGGCGCGCGCAGCAGACTGGCGAGGAGGTCGCGCTGCTCAGCGTCGTGCAGTGGGGCGGGCTGCGGCTGGACGCCACCGCCGGCTACCACTTCTACGGCGAAACGCAGCTGCAGTCGCTGCCGTCGCTGTCGGCCCTTGACACGTCGCAGGTGACGAGCTTCGAATTCAGCTTCGCCGGGCTCGGGGACGCCTCCTTTGACGTGTCGGGGCTGGACACGCGCTCCGCGCTAGTGCTGCGCGGCGCGTTCGCGAACTCGCCGAAGCTCCAGTTTTCCAACGTGAGCGGCTGGGACCTGTCGCGCGCGCGCGACATCTCGTACCTGTTCAACGGCACAAACGTCACGACCATCCCGGGCCTGGAGCGCTGGAACGTGACGGGCGTGTCGGAGGCGACGGCGGTGTTCGCGCGGTCGGCGGTGCGGGCCGACCTGTCGCAGTGGCAACTGAATAGCTTGCGCGACCCCCAGCAGTTGCTGGAGGGCGCGCCCGCGGAGCTGCTGAGCACGACGTACGACGCGTGCCTGGGCCAGCGCACAAGCGCCGAGTGTGCCGTGTGGGTGCCGTCCGCGACTCCGAGCGCGACGGTGACTCGGTCCGTATCAGTGTCCGGGTCCGCGTCACAGTCCGCGTCAGTATCCGCGTCCGCGTCACCGAGCGCGACCGTGTCGCGGAGCGTGAATTCGTCGCTGAGCGCTTCGGCGTCGCTGAGCGTCAGTTCATCGCGGTCGGCGTCGGCGTCGTTGACGGCCTCAAGCTCGAAGACTCAGACCGCGTCGGCGACCGTGTCGCCGTCCGCGACCGCCTCTCCGAGCCAGAGCCCCTCTGGCTCGCCGGACGTCAACGAGTGTGCGGACGGCGTGGAGCTGGTGTGCGGGCCCGGCGCGCTGTGCACGAACACGTACGGCTCGTACGAGTGCGTCTGCGCCGCGGGCTACGAGCCGACCAACGCCGGCCCGTTCTCGCCGGTGGAACCCGCGGGGCTGGCGGGCTGGCTGGTGACTACGTCCGGCACCGCCGCCGGCACGCCGCTCGCGGCCGACGCGTCCGGCCTCTGGGAGAGCGACGCGGGCGCCCTGTACGACACGACGAAGCTTACGCCGTACGTCTGCAGTTCGGCCAGCACGTCCACGTCCGCGGTGACCACGACTGCGGACGGCGTAGTGTACCGGGGCGCCTGGGTGCAGCTGGCGTCGCCCGGGCCCGCGGCGCTGACCAGGGTGGCGGTGGCCGCGTCGGCCGAGGTGTGGGGCGACTGGACGTACAAGACCCTGAGCGCCGCGCAAGTGACGGTCGTGGGCTCGAACGACGGCGTGGCCTGGGCGCTGGTAGGCCGCAACCCGACGGACTGGACGTCGTGGTCTCCGTCACAGGAACGGTCTTGGGACCTGGTGGGCGGCCGGAAGTACTACAGGTTCTTCCGCGTGATTGTCACCAGGAACTACCAGTACTGGAGCACCGGCGCTGAGTGCGGCACGCAGGCGGGCTGGGGCTACGTGCGCGCCACGCTGCTGCCGGCGCCGTGCGGCGACGTGGACGAGTGTGTAACCAGCGCCGGTAACTGCGCTGGGCAGTGCGTCAACACCGCGGGTAGCTTTTTCTGTTCGACGTTGTCGGCCACCAGGACACCTGAGGCGAGCGTGACCCCGAGCGTTTCCGAGTCACCCGCCGCGTCGCCGACCGTGTCGCCGACCGTGTCGCCGACCGTGTCGCCAACCGTGTCGCCGACCGTTTCGGTGACCGCGTCGCAAACCGTGTCGGTGACCGCGTCGCAAACCGTGTCGGTGACCGTGTCGGTGACCGCGTCGGAGTCGTCGACCCCGACGGCGTCGCGGAGCCTCGGCTCCTCGCCGACTTCTTCGGTGTCACTGACCGCCACGGCGTCCGTCACGCCTACCATTACGGTGACACCGACCGCCTCCGCCACGGCCTCCGTCACCGCATCCGCCACGGCATCCGTCACGCCTACCGGGTCGGTGACAGTGTCGGTGACAGTGTCGCCAACCGTGTCGCTGACCGCCACGGCGTCCGTCACGCCGTCTATTACGAAGACACCAACTGCATCCGGCACGGCAACCTCCACGGCCTCCGCCACTCCGACCATTACGGTGACACCAACTGCATCCGCCACGCCCACCATTACGGTGACACCAACTGCATCCACCACTGCGTCAGTCACGACGTCCAGGTCGACCAGCGCGTCGCCGACCGCCACACCCACGCAGTCAGACTCCAGGACGCCATCCGCTTCTGCGACGATATCTGTGACTGCATCCGCCACTGCAACAGTCACGACGTCCAGGTCGACCAGCGCGTCGCCGACCGCCACACCCACGCAGTCGGACTCCAGGACGCCATCCGCTTCTGCGACGATATCTGTGACTGCATCTGCTTCTGCGACGATATCTGTGACTGCATCCGCTTCTGCGACGATATCTGTGACGCCCACAATATCTGTGACGCCTTCTGCGTCACCCACAATATCTGTGACGCCGTCCGTGACGCCCACACTATCTGTGACGCCGTCCGCGTCTCCCGACGTCAACGAGTGCGCCCTTGCCAACAACGGCGGCTGCACCGCCAACGGCGTCTGCACCAACACGTACGGCTCTTTCTACTGCATGTGCAACTCGGGCTACGTCAACCAAAGCCAACTGACTTCCCCCGGCACACTGTTCGGCTGGACCATCAGCCTCAGCGGGTATTCCGGCGGCTTCGGCGCCGTTGCGGCCGACGCCACGGACGGCAACTACCTCACTGATTGGTATAGTACTACGCCCTATTCAACCGTGAAAACAAACGGCGTCTGCTCAGGTCTTTCTACCTCAGGTACGGCAGTAACCAATACGATACGCGGGGCTTACGTGCAAATAACCAAGTCGAACAACGTTCCCGCAAGGTTGTGGTCGGTTGGGGTAATTGCTTACATGCGCACGCTTCCCAGCGGTATTAATTCTTGCACGTCTGCAAGTGGGTGTCCGGAAATTTCAGCTGTTGAAACGTTGCAGGTCTATGGGTCGAACAACCCCGCCAGCAACACCGGCTGGACCCTGCTTGCAACAGGCAGCGGTTGGACGGACTGGACCGGGGGGCAGCAGCAGACCGTGAGCTTGACCCCGACGTCGGACTACACCGCGTACCGCTTCGTGGTGTATACACACTGGACCTATGCTCCTGGTTCGACGTGTGCTTCAAACTCGCGCTTGGGCGACGTCAGGATCACGGTAGAAGCGCCGGTGTGCATCCCAGTCACGCCGACGCCTACTATGTCCATGACGCCCACGATATCTGTGACGCCCTCCATAACGCCCACGATATCTGTGACGCCCTCCATAACGCCCACGCAGACGAGGTCTCCCAGCATCTCGACCACAGCGACGCCGGTTGTCGAGATCATAGTCATTAGTATCGGGGCCTCATCCACAAATTCAAAGACTGTCGGCCCTTGGGCCGGTCTCTATGTCGCCTCGTGCCCTACTACTATCAACAGAAATAACTGGGACCAGCCAGTGTCTGGTACTTACACTGACCAGTTCGCGATTACCTTTACTACCAATGCCTCGCCGCCTTACTCAAGCACCATCACAGCTAGACGCACCGACAATACTGGGGGATGGGGATTGTATCTGCAGTTTAAGGTGTGCACGGGGTTCTTTGCGTAGTAGAAAAGAAGTAGAGTAGAGCCTGCAAGCTCGCGCGCCGCAGCTGTGCACAGCTGTGGCTTATAGAATACATCCGACTGGTACTTATTAAAAACTTTAGCTTTCACTTCGATTAAATACCGAAAGGGGTGAAGGAAAAAAAAAGGGGCGGGGAGGGGGGCCAGAATCGTACTACACCTTCGCTCAACCCCCCCCCCCCCCCGCCTCACATTCACGCCCCCCCCCCCTCTCCCCGCCGCACTAAAACCAGGCGCCAGGCACTCGGCGCGAGTTAGCTTCAAGTGTAGGCGTTTTGAGGCCACTGGGGCGCGGCAGGCCGCGGGCAGCTGTGCCGTAGAAGAGACGAACCCCGCACCAGCTCCTGGCAGCCGGGCCAGGTGCGGCCCACGCGCTGAGGTTTAAGAACAGGCCCCCCCCCACTCAGCCTGCCGGGAGCTCGTCGTCGCGCCGCGAAGAACGTCCCAGTACTTGAGAGGCTGGTTAAACCATGCGGTAGAAACAAACGTCTCAGGCCGACTGGGGCGCACAGGCGTCGGTGAACATCATTGAGACGTCGCCGGGGGGGGAGGGCACGCGCCGATGTAAGCCAGCTCGCGCGCAGAAGAAAGCTGGCTTGCCAGAGGCCGGGGGTCCAGGCGCTCCAGCAGCAGCGCGTGCCGGTCACGGGGGGGAATTCCAGGTCGCGCAGAGACGAAGCTCGGGCAGAAAGAAAGCGTCTTTGGCCTGGGTGGTGGTGAGCGTCACGTTGCCCCGAGGACAGCAAGCGCACCGGGATGAGGTCGGTCTGCACGGCCTGCTTGGTGATCGCGATGAGCCCCGTCGAGCCGCCCCCATCGAGCTTCGGCGGCAAACAGCGGGGGGGGGGGGGGGGATGTTATCCCCCGCAGATTAGGCCACCAAAACTTTGATCCTGCTGTTGGATGCCGTTGCCCTTTCCCCCCCAGTCGGCCCTGAGGTCCGGCGATCTCAGGGGTCACGAGCCCCCCGAGCCAGAAACGTAGCCCGTTCGGTGGTAGAGCATTTGAAACATTCAAAGGTAGCCGAAGAATTTCAAAAGCAAACAGGAAACAAAAAGCCGCAGAGAGATCTGTCTTTTCTTTTTTTTTAATGCCTGCCGAGTTTGTTAAAAAAGATTCTTGGCCAAGTTTTGTGTGTGTGTGTTACTGTCTAACTCTCAGCGCACTGCGCGGGAAACTCTCCTAAAGCACTGCCCCTTAGACAGCGCAGGATTGAGTATAATCCCACCAGGTATAGTCATTTGAGGGAAAGGCGCGGCAAGCGGCTGGCAGCGTAGCGTACGTTAGGCGAGAAGTGCTCGCGACGCCCTGACAGTCGTTTAGTGTGGTGGGGCGGGACCAGGCGCTCAGATCCTGAGTAAAGCGGCAACAGCCCCTGAAGGGGGATCCCGCGCCCGTGGGTTCAAAGTTTGTGACCAGGGCCGACACGTTCCAAGTGCCGAGCGGCTGGTTAAAAGCTAGGGCCCCATTGAACATACTACCAATGGTCGTTAGCGTGCCCCGTTGGTTCCAGCTAGACAACGGCTGATTGAATTTGAGAGCATTGTCAAACATCGATTGCATAGTAGTACTGGAGACACCCCACGAATCGAGCGGCTGATTGAATTCAATAGCGTAAAGAAACATGTAAGAAGTGTCGGTAATGCCACGCATAGGCCACGCACTGATGTCCTGGTTGAACTTTCCCGCGTTCGCAAAGGCGCCTTGGGCACTGCCGTTGAAGGGAATGCGCCAGTCGCTGAGGTCGCCGACCAGCTCGTAAGCGTTCCAGAATAAAGAATCAGCCCGGGTGACGCGCGCGAGTGCGTTCGTGCCGGAGGTAGGTGCCAGATAAAACAATTCTAAGAGCGCGTTCGACTCGGCGGAGTAAGAAGGTCCGGCAGTAGTGGACAAGACACCACTTAGCAGAGTCCCCTGCAGCATGTAAGCCGGGGGGCTCGAGAGCGAGACGTTACCCCAGCTATAAATGGCTCGGAACTTCAGCCGGTGTTCGTTATAGCGATTGACCATGCTGAGAAACCCGTCCAGCCGCCCCTCGATGAGCAGAGTGTAAACGCCCGTGGTGGCGTAACCACGGTTGGTGGCGGGAGAGCAAATACTGTTGGAGTCATAGGTTGTCGCGTCGGCCTGGTTGCAGTCGACCCACCCCCGACCGTCGCCGTAATTAACTCGCAAGGGATTATTGTCTGTAGTGGGAAGTACAAAGAGCTGCTTAAAAGTACCCTGGACGGCGACGTTGATCTGTGCTTCGAAGATTAACGCCGCGTTATAGCACCAGGCAGGCCTGGCGCAAAACGGCGGCGTGCAGCGCGTACCATACACGATTTGGCCGCACGGCGAAGAGTTGTTTGCCAGATTCTCCGACGACCAGGCGCCTACCCCACGACCGCGGAAGGCAGTGGCCAGCGAGAAGATGCCGTTGAAAGTGCGCAGCCGGCGGGGGCGCCAGCCCGAGAGGTCCGCGTCAAAGGACTGCCCGCCATTAAACATTTCCGCGGCGTACTCTAGCGCGTCCACGTTCCAAAATGCAACCTCCGCCAAGGGCCCGGTGTTACCCTTAAAGGCACGCGACGCGTCCACGACCGCCGACGTGTCCCAACCGCCGAGCCCTACCAGCAACAGCTGTGGTGCACCTGACGCAAAGTCTGTGAGGTTGGTGACACCCGACGTGTCGAGCGCGCTCACGTCCAACGACGCAGCGCCCAGCGAGCCAAGACCGTCCAAACAGTGTGCGAGCGATCGCAGTCCGCTGGAGGCGGGCAGAGGCGGCGGTGCGGACGTGAGCACCGACCCAGCAAAGTGGTAGCCCGAAGTCGTGTGCAAGCGAACAGGGCCCCAGCTCTGTATCGAGGTCAGCACGGGGGCTTGGCTAGCTGTTTGTCTGTTGCCCCCTTCGCACGTGCAGCAGGCATCAGTAGCAATCATCCCTTCCCTGGCATAGCCAGCGGCCCAAGGACAGTTGTCATAGAGTTTATACCAGGCGCAGGTGTAAACTGGTCCATCGCTGTCGTACCAGGGCGCCCCGCTCGCAAGGGTTTTGTCCGTACAACCTCCGGGCGAGGGCACGGGAGAATCGCGCGTAGTGAAACCGACAATCTTTGCGCCCGTGAGCGTAACCGTGTAGTTTCCGGCCGTCGTGTACGTATGGCTGCACGGCACGGTGTTGTCGCACGTGCCGGTTGCCGCACCGTCCCCCCAGTCGACCGTGTAGGGGAAGCTGCCGGCCAAGCGCCGGCGCGCGGTCGCATTCGCGTCGGGCAAGAACGGCAGCTCGTACGTCGATCCGTCCACCCCCGAGTTCACTACAAAAACCGCGCCACTAGGGGGCGCGGGAACTGGGTACGGGCACAGGGCGCATGCTAGGGTGAGGGCCACTACGAGCCAGGGCGCCAGCGGCACGTGCATGCTAGAAGTGGTGTAAGAAAAGGGAGAAATTGCGTTTTCTTTGGTTTTTTTTAAAAAGACCAGCTTGACACCAATGTTCACTTTTTTTTTACTAATTCTAGTTAGCCCAGATTTTAAATGCTTTTAAAACCAAGGGTGGGGAAAGAGAGGCGAGTGCCAAGAACAAAAGAAAAACAAGAGCATGAAACAAAAAGAATCAGGAGGGAGGGAAGGAAGAAGACCCCAAGAATGAGAGTGTGAGAGGGTGCGGGGGGGGGGGAAGGGGTGTGCGCGACTGCACTCTCTTTCGTTCCGCCCTCCCCCTCCTCCTCGCGCGCATCCCCCCCCCCTCCCTCTTTTTCTTGCCCTTTTTTAAAACCAGCGCGAAAGTTTGCCGGGGCGAAATGAGAGGTTTCGCGAAAGTTTGCCGGAACTTACGGTAAAAGTCCTCTTGTCGCGAAGTTGACCTGATTCCAGACAACACCAGAAATCTAGTCATTTTGGCAATTAGCTAAATCTGTGATGGCAAAAATTTTCGGGAGACGCCGGCGGGCGGGGAATTTCTGCTGTAAAACCTCAGAATTTCCCCGCCCGCGTTTGTTTCCCCAAAAAATTTCTCTAGCTACCTTCCAATTGCCGAAATGTCCCTTGCAAAAAAATTTTTTTTCACTAGTTTCGAATTTCCGGTGGATTTCGCGACAACGTCACCAGTGCCGGAATTTACGGGTAACGGATATTGTCCGGTATTTGCGGCACAATAAGAAAATTTTTTTTTGCGAAGGACATTTCGGCAATAAGTTTTTAGCGACAGAAAAATTTTCGGGAGACGCCGGCGGGCGGGGAATTTCTGCTGTAAAACCTCAGAATTTCCCCGCCCGCGTTTGTTTCCCCAAAAAATTTCTCTAGCTAATTTCCATTGCCGAAATGTCCCTTGCAAAAAAAAATTTTTTGCACTAGTTTCGAATTTCCGGTGGATTTCGCGACAAACGTCACCAGTGCCGGAATTTACGGGTAACGGATATTGTCCGGTATTTGCGGCACAATAAGAAAATTTTTTTTTGCGAAGGACATTTCGGCAATAAGTTTTTAGCGACAGAAAAATTTTCGGGAGACGCCGGCGGGCGGGGAATTTCTGCTGTAAAACCTCAGAATTTCCCCGCCCGCGTTTGTTTCCCCAAAAAATTTGTCTAGCTAAATTTCCAGTGCCGAAATGTCCCTTGCAAAAAAATTTTTTTTCACTAGTTTCGAATTTCCGGTGGATTTCGCGACAAACGTCACCAGTGCCGGAATTTACGGGTAACGGATATTGTCCGGTATTTGCGGCACAATAAGAAAATTTTTTTTTGCGAAGGACATTTCGGCAATAAGTTTTTAGCGACAGAAAAATTTTCGGGAGACGCCGGCGGGCGGGGAATTTCTGCTGTAAAACCTCAGAATTTCCCCGCCCGCGTTTGTTTCCCCAAAAAAATTCTCTAGCTACCTTCCAATTGCCGAAATGTCCCTTGCAAAAAAAATTTTTTTTCACTAGTTTCGAATTTCCGGTGGATTTCGCGACAAACGTCACCAGTGCCGGAATTTACGGGTAACGGATATTGTCCGGTATTTGCGGCACAATAAGAAAATTTTTTTTTGCGAAGGACATTTCGGCAATAAGTTTTTAGCGACAGAAAAATTTTCGGGAGACGCCGGCGGGCGGGGAATTTCTGCTGTAAAACTTCAGAATTTCCCCGCCCGCGTTTGTTTCCCCAAAAAATTTCTCTAGCTACCTTCCAATTGCCGAAATGTCCCTTGCAAAAAAAATTTTTTTCACTAGTTTCGAATTTCCGGTGGATTTCGCGACAAACGTCACCAGTGCCGGAATTTACGGGTAACGGATATTGTCCGGTATTTGCGGCACAATAAGAAAATTTTTTTTTGCGAAGGACATTTCGGCAATAAGTTTTTAGCGACAGAAAAATTTTCGGGAGACGCCGGCGGGCGGGGAATTTCTGTAAACATATTCAGAATTTCCCCGCCCGCGTTTGTTTCCCCAAAAAATTTCTCTAGCTACCTTCCAATTGCCGAAATGTCCCTTGCAAAAAAAATTTTTTTTCACTAGTTTCGAATTTCCGGTGGATTTCGCGACAAACGTCACCAGTGCCGGAATTTACGGGTAACGGATATTGTCCGGTATTTGCGGCACAATAAGAAAATTTTTTTTTGCGAAGGACATTTCGGCAATAAGTTTTTAGCGACAGAAAAATTTTCGGGAGACGCCGGCGGGCGGGGAATTTCTGTAAACATATTCAGAATTTCCCCGCCCGCGTTTGTTTCCCCAAAAAATTTCTCTAGCTACCTTCCAATTGCCGAAATGTCCCTTGCAAAAAAAATTTTTTTTCACTAGTTTCGAATTTCCGGTGGATTTCGCGACAAACGTCACCAGTGCCGGAATTTACGGGTAACGGATATTGTCCGGTATTTGCGGCACAATAAGAAAATTTTTTTTTGCGAAGGACATTTCGGCAATAAGTTTTTAGCGACAGAAAAATTTTCGGGAGACGCCGGCGGGCGGGGAATTTCTGTAAACATATTCAGAATTTCCCCGCCCGCGTTTGTTTCCCCAAAAAATTTCTCTAGCTACCTTCCAATTGCCGAAATGTCCCTTGCAAAAAAAATTTTTTTTCACTAGTTTCGAATTTCCGGTGGATTTCGCGACAAACGTCACCAGTGCCGGAATTTACGGGTAACGGATATTGTCCGGTATTTGCGGCACAATAAGAAAATTTTTTTTTGCGAAGGACATTTCGGCAATAAGTTTTTAGCGACAGAAAAAATTTCGGGAGACGCCGGCGGGCGGGGAATTTCTGTAAACATATTCAGAATTTCCCCGCCCGCGTTTGTTTCCCCAAAAAATTTCTCTAGCTACCTTCCAATTGCCGAAATGTCCCTTGCAAAAAAAAATTTTTTCCACTAGTTTCGAATTTCCGGTGGATTTCGCGACAAACGTCACCAGTGCCGGAATTTACGGGTAACGGATATTGTCCGGTATTTGCGGCACAATAAGAAAATTTTTTTTTGCGAAGGACATTTCGGCAATAAGTTTTTAGCGACAGAAAAATTTTCGGGAGACGCCGGCGGGCGGGGAATTTCTGCTGTAAAACCTTCAGAATTTCCCCGCCCGCGTTTGTTTCCCCAAAAAATTTCTCTAGCTACCTTCCAATTGCCGAAATGTCCCTTGCAAAAAAAAATCAGTCGCTGACCGAGTTTTGCGGTGAAATGAAAGGTCTCACGAAAGTTTGCCGGAATGTACGGCTTTTTTTTTGCCTTGCTCTGGCCGAAAAGTCAGCTATTTTTTAATTTAATTTACAATTCTTCCTCTTCGGCAGAGGGGGGGGGAGGTGGGACGGGAGAGAGTGGAGGAGGAGAGGGTTAAAAAAACCTGCGCTAAACTCTGAAACGACAGCCCTTCCGCACAAAACGCGTGCCTGCGTCCTCGTAACCCGACCGGTAAGCCGGTCGCCGCCAGTGCGGGAGTGTTCCGGAGGTCGTGTCCCGGCAGAGCAGGCGGCCCTCGGGGCATCAACCTCCCCCCGTCAGTCGCTCCACAAACAACAAGCCCTGGCAGCACTCCACGGCTAGTGGTTGTGGTGCCCGGGGCTTGGCTTTTGCCGACCCCACCTGCATCACAAATAAAACCTGTCCCCCCGCCCCTCCTACCTCAATCTCAGGAACTAAAAAAAAAGAGCGCCTCGTAGGCTCTGGCACACAAAATGGTTTTAATTCTCGGACTGTTTCCGAACGTTTTCTCAGCGCAGCACTTCTGCGCCAGTTGCCTGCGTTCGCGCCAGCAAAGGCAAGCCCATGTCCGCAGGCAGCCTTGCAATCTCTTCACCAGCGCGTGCACGTAGCAACCCCTTGACGTCTTGTTGCAGAAAAGATTGCAGTCGTTGGTACCTGCCCTTGTAGTCACCTTTTGTCAGGCAGGCCCCTTTTCTTGAGCACAGACGCCTTTGCTGTGCGATTTCTCTCTTGTCTGGTTGTTGGTTTTTTTTTGCACCCAGCTTTTCTTTCACCCTCCCTGCTACAACCTTCCCGCGGCCCCCCGCCCTGCCACAGTCGTGCAGTGGCCCCCCCCCCTCACCTTTGCACCAAACAACAGGTTTTGCTCTCTATTGACCTTGAGACTTTTTCGGCGGCCCCCCCCCTGCCTGTCCCCCTGCCTGTTGTGCGCCCTTCATTGTCGCCGATGTGGGGGCCGCGAGCTAAGTCTTTGTGAAATGCGAGCCACTTAGCCGAGGCAGCCGAAAAATAGAGAGAATGGACATCCGCGAAAACAATCGTACCGCCGACAAGCGCTGTCCAGCCTGCAGCACTCTAAGCAGCAGGAGATAGAGAGATAGAAGGGGAGGGGCGTGCGCGGGCGCACACCCAAAGGTAACCAGAGGCGTTGCTGAGGGCGGGGAGAGGGGGGCAGGGGGGGGGTGGCGGAAGGAGGGTGCTGCAGCGTGCCCTCTCTCTCGTACCTGATTCACACACAGTTCGGCATCCCTACAAGATACAGACAGTTTTGTCAAGACTTGTTAGTTAGTAAGTGCCAGGATGTTCTTGTTCCTGACACTTAGCATGAGTTGGGCAGTCGATTGGTGGCTAGAGCCGAATGAGGTGTGGTCATCCGAAGCCTGGAACTCGAGCCATATCTCTATGTCCTGCTGCAAAACCGCTGACGGAGGAGTTCCACTAGATCTAACATTAAGGGAAAGACAGGTCTTTGCGAAACCAGGGGGCTTCTTCGTTGAGGCAGGAGGCCAGGACGGCTTGCTTTTCAGTAACACGCTGGCCGCTGAGAAAAAGTTTGGTTGGCGAGGACTGCTGATTGAGCCTTCCAAAGCCAAGTCCTTGGCTTGCAAAAGTCACCGCGAACCATCTTCTCTCTGTTTGCACGCCGCCCTGACCAAGTTTGGGGGTCCGCGCGAGATCGCGCTAAGCAACGATGGCTCGCCAATGGCCAAGGTAAGCGGCTCTGGCAAGATACCTGCTTACCCCCTTTCATTAGTACTGGACAGACACAAAATCTATGAAATAGATTTCTGGAGCTTAGACGTTGAAGGCTACGAATTGGAAGCTCTTGATGGAGTCAACTTTACCAGGCACCGGCCCACGTGGATCTTGATAGAGGTTTCCTCGGAGGGCCCCCGTATTTTTGCCAAGATGGAGGCCGAGGGGTACTGCCTGCAGCCCGGCCTTAACGGTCGCAAAGATATCAGCGGCTGGGCGCATCAAACTAACCATCGTGATTACCTGTGGAAGGACTGTACAAAAACCTAACCAGATGGCTTTGGCTGTGCCGCGCGGCTCTTGTTTTGGTGGTCTAGTGTGTTTAATGAAGGAAAAATAAATCAAGAGCTGAATACCAAATGAAAATCTTGTGTTCCTCACGTTAAGCAGTTGTGCCACGGCCGCAGCGTGTGCCCCTTTGAACACACCGTCTCTCTGCCAATGATTTTTGTTGATCATTAATAATCAGTTGTTGTCAAATAGAACAGGCAGCCGTACAAGATAGATCCAGTCTCAATCCAATCCCTACTATACGTGGATTCCAAATGCGCGCAATTAGAGGCGTCACATGGCCTGATTTCTACATCGCTATTGTACGTTCCCGCCCCCGATATTCTCCATTGGAGGCACATGCTTTTGTCTTGCCTTGTTCTGATAACGTACCTAATTCCTAACTGCCCATCTCCGGGAGTAACGAGGAAGGGCTCAAACGAAAAATGATATTTCCAGTCATTCCTTGCTGGTGCGGCCCCGTTCAAATAGTAAGAACGCACCCACGATCCGGCGGTCAAAACATCAACGGCGGCGTAGTTATTATTTCCATAGGCAATCATCCAATAATAATTATCACCGCCAGTCTGCTGAGTTCCTAAATTAAAAAATTGAAAATTGCAGGCGACGCTCGATCGCTGGATAAATAACCTGGCGCCGAACACAACATTGGCCTGGTAGCCATCCCCCATTACGCAATAGGCGGAATTGTATGCGATTCGAAGTTTGACAATTGCATTGCAGTTGTATCTTGTACCGGTACTATAATCAGCATTGGTACAGATCTCGCAAGCTTTGCCGTAGTTGTAGCCGTCCACAGTTAAAGGACAGCTATCATACTTACAAGGCCACCCTGCACCAAAATTCAATTGACATTCATTCAGGTCCACGCAGCTCGAGCCGCTAAGATATGATCCTGCGGGGCACACGCTCCGAGTGGGAGTAACTGTTCTGCTTGGTGTTAGTGAGGCTGACTTTGTCGCAGAAGCCGTCGTCGAGATGCTTGGCGTCACGGAAATAGTGGGTGTTCGCGTCACAGAAGTGGATGGCGTGACAGAAGCGGATGGTGTCACAGATATCGTGGACGTCGCCGTCATGGAAGCGGATGGCGTCACAGAAGCGGATGGTGTCACAGATATCGTGGACGTCGCCGTCATGGAAGCGGATGGCGTCACAGATATCGTGGGCGTGCGGGAGGGTGTCACGGACGGTGTCACGGAAGCGGATGGCGTCACAGATATCGTGGCGTCACGGATATCGATGGCGTCACAGAAGCGGATGGCGTGACTGAAACGGTCGGCGTCGCCGAAACGGTCCCTGTCACGGATACAGTCGGCGTCAAGGAAACACTCGCCGTCACCTGAAACCCCGTGCACGAAAACTGCAAGATCAATCCCCAGCCCCCCGTACTATCCGTACGTCTAGCTGTGATGCTGCTTGAGTAAGGCGATAAGCTGCTAGTAAACGTAATCGCGAACTGGTCACCG
>WBZZ01004713.1:40000-47500 GCA_019918135.1 Paulinella micropora | reverse complement strand
TATCGCAGTCTGCACCCTCCTCTATCTACGCCAAGCTTTCTTAATTACTTGATGATTCGGCCCATCGCGAACTCATTGTAGTACATAACTATGGACGCCGAGCAGGTCTTGACGACTGGGACCAGCTACAACGCGTATACGGTCGATCCAAAATCTATGAATTTGGCCATTCACATATCCCTAAAACACCATATGTCCGTATGCGATCGTCAGCAGCCCGGTCTCTACTGAGAAGACCTTTCGGCATTTTCATGATACGGGTCGACAACACCGCTTTCTACCTTGACCATACCATTCCTATAGAAAAGATTGCGAACCATCCAAACTCCTGGGCCCCCCAGATGCGGTCAGCCACTATTGCCCAAGTGAATGTTTGGTCCCAAGCCAACAGTATTCCTCCGGGACGTACCAAAGCCTATGTTATGCGGGTTGTTCGCTCGAACCTACGACCATATCGCCAGATCTTACGAGGCTCAAACTATACTATTTCGCTCTGTGTTGGCGGCGGACTGGCCCGATCATTTACACGCAAGCTCCCGACTATTTTACTTAGCATCTACAAACCGTGTCATGCTATCAAGAAATTCTTACTACCTATTACAAAAGTCGCTCACCGCAAACCTCCGACAGTGGCTGGCATCTTCCTCAACCACGTGACCCATACATCGAAGTTCGTGTTCTCGACGACGAGACCGAAACCGCCCGAGTGTACATGCCAACCTTGGCGACACCTAGTAGCAGCCCCTCACTTCTCGAATAGAATGTCCGACATGCAAGGCCTCCCAGATGTAGTCGGGCAACTCAGTAGCGCATGGTCACCAACGCCTACGACGGCCAGTATCAAGATCATTGTGTATAAGGCTATCCTCGGCTTCCTGGCAGGGATGGATAGAATATTCAATATTCAGCCCTGTGAAGATATCAAGCGGGAACGGCCACGCCATGTACACCAGAATAATACTGAACTCCTTCATTCCCATCGTCTCTTCCTGAGATCTCGGCTCCGCTTCGCTGGAACGAAACATAGTGAGATTGATTACCTTCTCCAGTCCATCTATAACGCAATCACACGATGTCAGGACCACGGTGAGACGACTGTCACAATAGATCAATTACTTCTCTGCCGCGATCAACTAAAATCGCTTATAACCCAGTCTTTGTATAAGAATGGCAACTCCCTTTGGGTCGAATGTCCAGTGCTGACGTATCAGCGTATGCGGAAAGAAGTGGTCGACTGCCCTGCGTTGCGAGATCTTCGGCTACCTCGCCTGACCTCCGTGACGAGCTCATTAACCTATACAAGTCCCGTAACCTGGAACGATTTGGTCGCCTCAACCGCAAACGGTCAAAGATTCACAGCGCTATTGTTTTTACGAAAGACAAATTCCCGATTGAAAAAACCAGTCTCGTTTGCAACCAGAAGCGCTCACCATGGCGCAATGTACTCCGAAACCTTAGTTGAGTACTACAATTTATTATTCTCCTACTGGACAATCTCCTATTGCATTTCAATCTATCGCGACTCCTTACTCACGCTATGGTTGATTTCCAAATTTTCGACAAAGAAAGTCATGTATCGGTATTCCAATTCGACGTGAAACAAATGTTTACTTGGCTTTCGCACGAGTCAGTTATTAACTCAGTTCTATTTGCTCTCACGACAATGAAACTATTCACTAGAGAGAGTAAACGTTCCGCCACGTATTGCGATGCTTTCCAAGTCTCGAAACAGGCGTGGCTGGGCACGGATAAGAAACTTCGATACGAGGTGGGATGGAAGAGGGGAAACGCGACTGCCGACTTCTATTTCTTTTCATTCGAGGACATTACTCGACTCGTTCGTTTGGACCTTACACATACTTATTTCTCCATGGGTGACTCGGTATTCACCCAACTCCATGGCTGCCCTATTGGCGGGTACCTCTCGGCTCAATTAGCAGTTATAAAGTGTATGGTGGATGAACACATTGCGATCACCACCCGAGTTCCTCAGCCCCTAGGATCAGCCATATACGGAATACGCTAAGTGGATGACCTCCTACTCATGACTGTGCTACCGGTTGGACATCCGATTGTCAGCCTATTACTCTCTGATCCGGCAATCAGGCTACAAGAAATACCCCTCGGACGACCAACTGTATACAGGAGGATTGGAACTTGAGGAAGACCCGATTTCTCCGGTCCAAGGATATTATTCGATCATCTTTGCTGGATATTATCTTGTTATCCCTGTTAATTTACCTGAGACATACTTATCCCGTCCCCACTTCAAGAACTGGGTCTCGATGATGACGGAAAACCGTTTCAGGTTTCCTCGCTTGCCGCCGATGGATACGTCTAGACGGGAAACCCTGATTGGGACCCTAATCGGTATGTTTACATTCTTCTACGCTCAAAGATCAAACCAGAGGATATATATACTGGCCGAATCGGTGTTACGTCTTTTTGTAGAAATCAGAAATCCTCGAAGTGTGTTCGAGATGGCCTTGTCCCAAATGGTTTCTCGTGTCAAGTGATGACGTATGGCCACAGATACGCAGCTTGTTTTGGATGTCAACACGGTGGCCCAATTGGATGGAGAACACATCTTTCCGCGTACGATGGCAGTGGGTTCAAGGATTGCTAAATGACTCACCTGAATTATTATTGAACCAGCCCCTTGTCTTGTAGCTAACAATCTATATGAAAGTATTATGTCACAGGGTGGGGTTAGCGCGTCCGAGGTTTGGTTTCCGATACGATTCCTGAGGCTCCTCAAACTAGCCACTCTACACGAAATTATGTATTGAAAACCGCTACGCTGGAATATGGGAGCCTTCTACATTCGATTGGCGATGCTATCGTGGGACTTGCTATCTTCTCTCGCTTGTTGGTTAGTTAGTTTTTTCGTTTCTTATATATTATCATAGTTACTTTATATGTTTTTCGTTGGGATTTTACTCTTTCCCCACATATATATTTTTACCATTTTTATCTACTCCATGTCTATTTTTCTATAATTTAAATATATTTTTCTTCTTATATCATAGTATTATCTCGTCATCCGTCTACTATGCTCTTGTTCATCCTTTCAAGTTCGTCTTTTCTAGTTTCCAACTTATTATAATCTTTTACATACATAAATTACATACATAAATTACATACATAAATTACATACATAAATTACATACATAGATGACATACATACGTTACATACATACATACACACATATATACATATATACATACATACATATATATACATATATACATACATACATACATGCATACATACATACATGCATACATACATGCATTCATACATGCATACATACATACATACATACATACATGCATGCATACATACATACATACATACATACATACATACATATACATACATACATACATACATACATACATACATACCTACATACATGCATACATACATACACTATATATTCTATCGCAGGGCTAAGCGTGCCCTAGCTTGTCCTTGTGGCGCAATGCAAGGTACTTCTGGTAAGTCAAGCTGCAATTGGACGACTCGTAGCGCGTCATCTCTTTGCTTCCTGAGCCCTGCGTTTCAGAGCCTCGGCCTCCACCACCTTGCCCTGCTGCTCCAGAAACCTGACCAGGAGCTTGACAGAAGCCAACGTGTCCGGGTGCTCTGCCCCGAGCGTCTTCTCGCACTCTTGCAAGGGCCTGCGGTAGAGAGCCTCGGCCTCTGCCAGCTTGCTCTGCTTCTCCAGCAAGTCGGCCAGGTTGTACACCGAAATCAACGTGCCCGGGTGCTCGGGCCCGAGCGTCTTCTCGCACCCTTGCATAGCCCTGCGGTACAAAGGCTCGGCCTCCGCCAGCTTGCCCTGCTTCTTTAGCAAAAAGCCCAGATTGTTGACCAAAGTCAACGTGCCCGGGTGCTCGGCCCCGAGCGTCTTTTCTCTTCCTTGCAGAGCCCTGCGGATCAGAGGCTCGGCCTCCGCCAGCTTGCCCTGCTGATACAGCAACACGCCCAAGTTGTTGACCGAATGCAACGTGTCCGGGTGCTCAGCCCCGAGCGTCTTCTCCTGTCCTTGCAGAGCCCTGCGGCACAGAGGCTCTGCCTCCGCCAGCTTGCCCTGCTGATACAGCAAGCTGGCCAGGTTGTTGACCGAAGTCAACGTGTCCGGGTGCTCGGCCCCGAGCGTCTTTTCTCTTCCTTGCAGAGCCCTGCGGTACAGAGGCTCGGCCTCCGCCAGCTTGCCCTGTTGATAGAGCAACGCGCCCAGGTTGTTGACGGAAGCCAACGTGTGCGGGTGCTCGGCCCCGAGCGTCTTCTCCTGTCCTTGCAGAGCCCTGCGCAACAGAGGCTCGGCCTCCGCCAGCTTGCCCTGCTGATGCAGCAACAAGCCCAGGTTGTTGACCGAAATCAACGTGGACAGGTGCTCGGACCTGAACATCTTCTCCTGTCCTTGCAGAGCCCTGCGGTACAGAGGCTCGGCCTCCGCCAGCTTGCCCTGCTCCTTCAGCAACGTGGCCAGGATGTTGACCGAAGTCAACGTGGACGGGTGCTCGGCCCCGACCGTCTTCTCCAGTCCTTGCAGAGAACTGCGGAACAAAGGCTCTGCCTCCGCCAGCTTGTCCTGGTCACACAGCAAGCCGGCCAGGTTGTTGACCGAAGTCAACGTGTGCCTGTGCTCTGGCCCGAGCATCTTCTCGTTCGCTTCCAAATCACGCCGAAAAAACTCCTCCGCTCCCTTGAGGTCGCCCAGGTTTTGAAACAGTAGGCCCACGTTATTCATGAGCGTCAAAGTGGCTTCGTCTGTTTGGCCTTCCTTTGCCTGGAGTGCGTCGCGACCCGCCTGCACTACCCAGGCCCGCATCTCAGCCAGCACGGCCTTGTTCAGCTCGAGCGCCCCGCCTTCCATCCCTTCCACTAAGGCCAAGATTTTCTCTTGGTCTTCCTTCTTGAAGGCCTCCGCCTTTTTAACATCGATTTTGGAGAGCGACCTAAAATAGAATCGAAATCATTCACAAGCGCCTTTTCAAAATCCTTGGTTTCTGTGGGAGAGAGACATATTTCGAACGAGGCTTTGGTAAGTCGCGTGCAGAATATCTCCCACAGACACCATGAGCGAGTCAGGGGCACAGGGTTCCTCCAGGGGGAGAGAATCAGCACCGTTCGGCCGATCGTCCGGACGTTCTTCCGAAACGCCTCGAACCAGAAGTCCGGATCCACCGTGGACGTCTGATGCTGGTTCACTGTGAAAATGTCAAACCAAAGAAAGGTCTGACTTCTCACGTTGTCTTTGTCGGGCCAGTGAGCAGCGATAGCCTTCACCACTTGCTTGAATCTGTACTTCCACGCGTGGGAACGAAACACAGTGGCGGTCGCCACGCCGGCGCGGTCTTGCGGGTCCTGCGACCGGGCCAGCAGCTCCACGTAGGATCATTTCTGATCCGTGGTGGCGGGCTTGACCAGATCGCGCACCACGTCGTCGGTGGTGCGCCCGCAGCCAGGCAGCCCGCAGCCTCCCAGCGCTGGTATGTGGCCAGCAGCAGCGACACCGACACACCGCGCCTCGGGATCGGGGAGTTGGGCAATGCGCATATACCACATGCGGAGACGTCGCAGCCGTTCAAGTAGGTGGACTGAACGCAAGCCCACTGCTCGATCTCGGCCTGTCCTTCATCGACCTGCTGCCCTTTTTCCTCCCCAGCCCGGCACAGCAAAGACAACTTCTTAGCCTCCGCCGTCTCCTCGTCCTCCTCCTCGTCCTTCTGCGCCTCCATCGTTTCTACCGCGGTCTGCTTTGTGTCCTGAACAAGCACGCAAACATGCATGGGAACACAACCAAGGACGCACACACACACACACACACAATAGTGATACACGCATACGTACATACAAATATATATGCATACATACATATGCATACTTACATACCTACATACATACATACATACATGCAACTATATAATTGGTGCAAAGATACGCATGCCAATAGCTGCACTGAACGCAAGCCCACTGTTCGACCTTGAACAAACATGAACACACGCAGGGAAACACAACACACAAACACGGATACACAACGCACAAACACACACACACACACACGCACACACGCACGCACACAGACACATAAACATACATATTTTCCCATAAAACCATATCAAGGGTGCAAAGGCATGCCGATCACACCAACATCAACACAAAAACATACACATGCACATGGAAAACATAAGCATAGCAACCAACATACACACACAATGTCCACACACCGTTTTCATACACACAGAAGAAAATCAGACACAGCTTCACTTTCAACCAGATACGTATATCACATCGCACTCGAGGTCGGGGGAAAGACCACAGGCCCAACAGCAGCCGCGGCCACGCCCGGTGCCAGCGCGGCGGCAGGCTTGGGTGATGAGCACACGTCACATGCGGCGGCGCTGCCATTCAAATACGTGCACTGCAGGCAAGTCCACTGCTCGCCATCAGAGGCTGCGCTACCCACTTCCGATGTCTCAGCAGTCCTCGACGCCGGGGCTGCGGCAGGCTTGGGCGATGTGCACATGTCACACACAAGGCGTTGGGGCCGTTCAAGAAGGTGCAGTGAACGCAAGCCCACTCATTGGCCTTGTACGGCTCCTGTCGCGCTCCCTCTTGCTCCTCCCTGCGCTTGCCAGCCTTCTCCTCCTCCTCCTCCTGCTCGTGGCGCTGTCGCTCCTCCTGCTCGCGGCGCTTGCGTGCCTCCTCCTCCTCCTTTTGCCTCACTCTCTCTTCCTCCTCCTGTCGCGCTCTTTCTTGCTCCTGCCTGCGCTTGCGAGCTTCCTCCTATTGGCGCTGTCGCTCCTCCTGCTCACGGCGCCTGCGTGCCTCCTCCTCCTGCGCCACTCTCTCTTCCTCCTCCTGTCGCGCTCTTTCTTGCTCCTGCCTGCGCTTGCGAGCTTCCTCGTCTTGGCGCTGTTGCTCCTCCTGCTCGCCGCGCTTACGAATCTCCTCGTCCTCCTCCTCCTCCTCCTCCTGTGGCGGGGGCGGGCTGTGCCGGATCTGCCAGTGCCGGCACATAGCATAAATACATAAAATACTTACATAACATACATACATACACGACATTGATACACACTATATATTCTACAGGGCAATGGAGTAATCCGCCAAGATTTCAAAAGTACATGACATATAAACATAACATACAAATTGACATACATACATACATGACTTGCATACATGAGAGAGAGAGAGAGAGAGAGAGAGGAGAGAGAGAGATGAGAGAGATGAAAGAGAGAGAGAGAGAGAGAGCGAGAGAGAGAGAGAGAGATGAGAAAGAGAGAGAGAGAGAGCGAGCGAGTGTGTGTGTGTGTGTGTGTGCGTCTCTCTCTACGTACAACTAGTTGCGATTGATAAAGAATGCGTTATCTTTTTTGAAAGAAGAAAGACGAATATAATGAAGAAAGTAAAACATTTGAACACCAAAAAGATAGAGATGTAGTTGGAATCCTACAAAACAATGCAAAGGCAGGATTTCCCACTTT
>WBZZ01004713.1:25000-37500 GCA_019918135.1 Paulinella micropora | reverse complement strand
GTTGACAAAGCAATCTCTGCACGCATCATATATATAAAAACATACAGTCCCTCCAGACGGGGGATTCTTTTGTATCTTGATGCATTTTCTTTGATTTGTTTTACTTGTGTGTATTAGGTGTATCGGGAGGTGACACGCTGTTAAGAAATGTGCTAAAAAAAGGTGTTCTAAAATCACGGAGGAGGAAGCAGGAAACAGGAAGCAAGAAGCAAGCGAAGCAGAAGCAGGAAGCAGGAAGCAGGCGCAAGGCACCGCAGCAGCAGCAATAACGAAAATTTTGTGTAACACACGTTGACAAAGCAATCTCTGTATGCATCACATGTAGAAACATACAGCCCCTTCAGACTGGGGATTCTTTTGCATCTTTGATGCATGTTCTTTGGTGTACATCGAGCCCGTGGTCTCTCCCTTAGAGGCGCAGCACTATACCACGTTTTTAGTCACTCGGGGCAGAATGATCACGAACAAGTCTTGTTCGTGGAGAGGAGTAAAAACCCGAACTACCTGCGTTTGCACTTGTACGATCCCAGCAAGGGCGCCGGCCACACCTTGCCCCACTACACATTTTATATGTCTTTAGTGACGGCGTTCCAAAACGCAGAGCCGGACGCACGTGTCGAGTTGCTCCACGTAGAACAGTCCAACTTCCCCGCTGATCAGCGGGGCGAGGGTACGTGTGCTTTGTTGGCGCTGACCAGAGCGCTGATGGTAAGTTACAGCGGCGACCCCCGGGATCTGTGTTTTGCCAGGAGCATCCCTCACCCATGGCTGCTGCTAATGTGTTTCATGTGGCAGACCATGCTGATGCAGAAGCAATATTGGGAATGCTTTAAGCCCGGCACTATGGCAGAGTCGAAGCCCTTCGCGCCAGGGTTCTGGGGGGCCCTGCGGGCGTCCGAGTGCGATCCGCAGTTCAGCAAGTACGTGCAGAGGCTGGAATACAGACCACAGGTAGGGCGCAGCCCCCCGGGCGCAGCAGCACCACCCGGCCCGGGGGACCCGCAGGGACCCTCCCCGCACGGTTCGCACGACCAAGGTGCACGCTATCATGTCCACCCCACCACGTACGAGCCGCGCCCCTTGCTAGACATTGTTGGAATTCAGCAGCGAGCAGATCCGCCGCGTGCTGCCGGCCCGGCTCTGTACAGAGCTGTTCCAACTAGCGCACGTGGACATGCAGCACACAGACGAGACCTGGAAGGCAATTTCTGCAATCGACCCCGGTTCGACCCCTACGTGAGCCCGGCTGCACATCCGGACGACCGCTCTACGCCGGGTCTGTACCTTTGGGCGCGCTTACACCTTCTCGGGGGTCCATACCCCGGGCTAACCATACCCGCCGCGCTGCAAAAAGCCAGCGATTGGCTGAGCCAGGAAATCTGCGGGAAGGCGCGCGAGCTCGTGCGCGTGCACGCGAACTGGTACCCCATCGACGGGGGCAGGACGGGCCAAGGGCGCATCGACTTCCACCAGGACGACGAGGACGGCCAAGACCAGGCACTCATTAACTCTTTGTCGCTGGGCTCCGCCTCTCTTATCCGGTTCCGGCCGGCGCCGGGGTCGGAGGTTGAGCCAGAGCAGGCCTGCCTAACGGCAGGCACGGAGGTTGAGCTGCAAGTACAACAGGAGCAGGCCGCTGTACCAGTGCACGTGTATGCTATGCTAGGCAGGGACTTCCAGCGGCACCTGCAGCACGCCGTGGATGTCCCGGCCAGCCACGTGCGCGCGTCCCAGCAGCTGCTAGAAACCAAGCCCGACGAGGTTCGGACCTTCTACGCGCAATTCCCCAAACCGGACGAGCCATACACGGGGGGCTTTGCGCGGGCCCCCACCACGCGCGTGTCCTGGACCTTCCGCTACGAGCCTGACCAGGCTGCTGCAGCACATTAAAGCCAAACAAGGGGACAGTTGCGTAACTTGGCTGGCACTAAAAAAAACCAGGAAATTGCGTACTTAGCAGACACAGCCGCAGAGGGAGGGGGAAGGGGGAGAAGTGCGGTAACTTTGAGGACTGCAGACACCTGCACGAACGTGCGTGCAACTTTGCAGGTTCGGGGGAGGGGCTGGCCCTCCTGCGCGACGACCGGGACTTTATTGCTCCCCATGCCATGGTCTTGTTCAAGCCACACAACCCCGACTCCAAGCGCGCGGACTTGTAACCTGTACAACCCGTACGGCCCTGTCTGCCAGCTGGCCCCGCGCGAGGTTGGGTACGCCTTTTACTTGTCAGTGTGGCAAGCCTTTCGGGACGTGACGCCGCCGGAATTAGAGGTGTTCCTGTACGACGCACAGAAGGATAGTAGCCCCCTGTGCGCTCCGGGACCAGTCGGGAGAGGGTGCGTGCGCCCTCTTGTCGCGAGCGCTGATAGCCAGCTCCAGCGATGACCGCCGAGATCTGTGGCTTAGCCGAAGCATTCTTCGCTCCTGGCTGTTGCTGCTGAGCTTCATGTGGCAGGCCCTGTTTATGACCGACAAGCAACTTATGGTTTTCAAACCCAGCGCTAGGCGCGATGCTAGGCCCCCGGCGCACAAGTTCTGGGTAGAGCTGCGCCCGTCCAACTGCGCTGGCTAGCTGTTTACGAAGTACAGGGCCAGGCTCCAGCCCGCGGCAACCGTGCAGCGCAGCACCATCAGTGCGGCGCGCTCCGGGGGGGCGCATTTGGACCCGGGCCTAGCCGCGCCGGGGGTTCAGGGCACCGGATCTGATAAAAAACCTTGCCCCCCCCCCCCCCCCCGTCAGGAACGCGAGCGCGTGCTCAGCGGCAAGAAGGGGGGGGGGGGGGGGGAGAATTAGCAAGCGCCTCTACTAGACACGACCGGCACCTGTTCATCGGCCGAAACTTTTAATACTACAGCCAAAAACGAGTGGTGATGCAGGATTTTTGGGCAGCAGGCCAAGCGCGGGCAGGAGCAAAGCGAGAGGGAGATCCATTCGCGCTAGCCTGCCCCGGTTATCTAGTGGGGAGGCGGTGGGGATAGTTCAACGCAAGCTCCAGCAGGTTAGTGCGGTACGAGGCCCGCGTGGTTAAGAACTGGGCAGGGTCGAGTAACGGCGGCAACGAGGGCACACACGCCCGGTTCCAGCCTGTAGCCAGCTGGGGCGACGGATTCTGTAGGGCAGTGAAGACTGTGGGGTCGAGCAGGTGCGGGCGGGGGGGCGGTTCCTCGGCCGGCACGTAGATGTCCCTCACGCACCCACGCCGCTGACGGCGCAGTTGCGCTAGGATGGGCGGTGCTAGCTGCGCGGGTGTGGGCGGGGGGGCGGCCGGACAGAGCCAGCGCAAGAGCTCCAGGCAAGCGACCTTGTCCGCTACCCACCACGCGGGGCCCCCGGGAGCGTCGTACAAGGGCCGCAGCCGCAGCTGGTACAGCGGGTAGTAGGCGTCTCGCCACTTTTGGTAGGCCGCGCCCTGCTGCGCGGCCAGGCTGTGCGTTAGCGGGTGGCGCCACAGCAGCGCAAGCAGCCGCTGTGCGGGCGGCAGGCGACAGGCGGCCGCCCTGCGACACGTGGTGCTCGAGCAGTTCGAGCAGGGTGGGAGTAGGGGTCTGGGCCTGGTGCAGCCCGCAGGCCGCGTCGTCCGCAGTGAACAACAACGCTGGTAGTATTCCGCCGAGGGCCTCCAAACTCCCGCACAGCGCGGGCAACAACACTGCTTCCTCGTGGAATAACGTGTGCACGCCCTCGGAGTAGCACGAAGACACAAAGAGCAAGAGCTGCACAGGCACGAACGCGGCCGCTAGCCCGTGGCTCGCGCGGTTGGTGCAGCTGTCGCGCTGCCAGACCTCACCCACCCGCAGGTCGGCCTGGGGGGGGCGGCCCGCCGTGTCACGCACCGCCGGGTGCAACTGCGTAGTGGCCAAGCGCACACGGGGCCGCTCGGCGGGCGCAGAACTAAAAATCAGCAGGTTCGTGACGTTGGCACAGTTGCCGGCCAGGCAGCCCCCAGCCTGTTGGTCGAATTCGGCCAGGGCCCGGTGCAAACGACTAACCAGGCCACGCACCAGGCGCCCCACACCACGCACCAGGCGCCACACCATTGCAGGCCACGCACCAGGCGCCACAGGCCGCGCTTGCAGCCAAGCTAGCAAGGGGAGCCCGTGCTCGGGGCGCGCCAGCAGCTGGGCCACGCACACCGCGGGCCAGGGGCCCGCGACGCGTACTTGCGCAGGTAGTCGCGCACGAGCCCCGCGCGCTCCGCCCGCACCAACCATTCGTCCAGCACCTGCCCACCGCGCCGCTGGCAGTCGTCAGCGCCAGTGTCGATCACGAGGGGTTCGCGCAAGACAGGCTCCAGTCCCACCCCCTGGTCGCCGAGGCAAGACGCCAGGCGTGCCAGGCGCCGCGCGTGTTCCCCGGGCGCCGCCGCGGTGATGAAGGACAAACGTAGCACCGCCCAGCTGCGGGGTTTGCAGTCCAGGCCGTACAGCAGAGCAGAGAGTGGTAGGGGTAGGCTCCCAGGGCAGAAACGCGAGGTGCAGGAGGGCTGGCTCCACTGCTTGGCGCCGGATGCTGTCGTTACTCTTGTCGTCCAGATGGTAGACTTCCTGCCTGAGCAGCAGCCGCAGGTCACGGCGGGGGTGCTCGAGCGAGTAGAACCAGGGAGCTGGCATAATCTCGCGCCAACCGCACATGTCCAACTCTTGGTCGTACGCATGCTCGCTCACGAACCAACGCCTAAGACAACCCGCCGCGACGTTGGCGCGCTGTACCCCCCCCCCCCCCCACCACCACAAAGCACACCAGGACATCCAGTCGGGAATTTGCACTGCCCCCCCCCCCCCCCCTACCCCAGCCGGCGCCGCGAGAGAAAAGAAACACAGAGGGAGGGGGGGGGCAGCAAAAAAAGGCAGCGAGTGCAGGGAGTGGCAGCCAGGCAGAGACAAGCAAACTACCGCCCTCCCGCTCTCCCTCCTTCACCCCTCCCCCCCCCCCCCCCCCCCCCTCCCCCCTCCCACTCTGTGTTCGGCGAGGACCTGCCCGGGCTTGGGTGCGCCTTGCCATCGCCGGAGTTCTAGCGCGAGTTGCAGTGCTTTCGCGTCCAGGGGTTGTCTGTCAGTGGGAGCGCAGTGTGGGCCCCGCGTACGCTCGGTCGCTGCTAAGCATGTCTCGGCCAGCTGGGAGGCGCTGTGAGAAGCGCACAAATCCGGCTCCGTGCAGAACAGGCAAAGCAGGGTAGCGAGGGCGCCCCGCTCTATGTCTGCGCACGCTTGGCGTTGCGCTAGCCGGTACAGCAACAAGCCCGCCGCGTTCGGTTCATTGACTTCCCAGCGCAGTGCCGCCAGCAGCTGCAGCTCGGCCGCGACGAGCTCAGGACGCTCCAAACGTGCGCAATAGAACCTCCGGAGCTCGGAAACGCGCACGGCATACACCTCCAGGAACTTGCTGGCCACCAGCAGACACGTTGCGCTCAGCAGCTTGGGCTTGTCCGCGAGCGGGGACGGGTCGTCACTCTCGAGGTACTTGAACAGGAGCTCGGCCGCCAGCACAAACGTCTCTGGTAGGAGCGCAAAGCCCCCCGACGAGCGCACGTAGGCACTGGCCATCTTCAACATGACGAACAGCCTGCGTTTCCACTGGGCGAGCGCGAACTCGGGGTGCGCGGGCCTCTGTTTCCATTGCTGGTAGTAACTTTTGCGCTGGATCTCGAAGTCCCACAGCTCTGTGCCATCGTGCGCGGGGGGCTGCCACAGGCTAACGGCTGGCGCCACGAGTACGAAATTAGCTTCACACTCTGGGTTGGAGCCCCTGGGGCCCAGCCAGAGGGGATAAGGTTCCAGAGCAGGCGCTACCAGCAGATTCTTTTTCCAGGCCGGCCCTGGAGGTGCTGGCACGTGCATCTTGCCACCAGTGTGCATGCAGGGGTGGCAATATATCAGCATGTGCAAATGCACAAAGACGAGGCCCCTTTGCTGGGGGGAGGGATCTGCAAGGGACGGGGGCTGTTTTTTTTTGGGGGGGGGGGGGGGGGGCGAAGTGCACACCCTGCCTAGGAGAAGGGAAGGCCTGGTTTCGGGGGGGGGGGGGGGGGGGGGGGGGGGGGGGGGGCGAGGCGCGGGTTGCGAGGCGCGGGTTGCGAGGCGCGGGTTGCACCCTCCCGCGCCACCCCCCACCATCGGGGGGGGGGGGGGGGAGATGGGAAGCGCTAGGGCACAGCCCGTGCCCGCCGTTGGTGGCGGGCACGGACCGCTTGTTCGAGGGCTGCGTGGTACAGACGAAGCTGTCGCGAGCACAGCCAGAGTTTGGAACTGACACACCACGGTGGTGAGCCAAGGCGCCACCCACGTATGCAGCTGCGAGCAGGAGGGAGCCCACAACAACCAAGCGGCGCCGTACGGGCCCTGCAACCCCCAGAGCTGCGCCCTAGTGTAAGCCGCTTTGTGCCCGGCACGAACATGAGTACTGTGAATCCCGTGCGCCAGCAAGCGCTGCAAGCGCCTCTGCGCCTGGCGCAGCCCGCGCCAGTACAGCACCTGGTACAGCGCCGTCGTAACTTGCAGGGGGCAGTAGCAGCCAGACCACGCCAGCGGCACCCCACACGCCGCATGCCTCACCAAGAGCAAGCCGCTGGGCCAGGACTGCGCTGGTGGCCGGCGCCGGAGTTGCAGCAAGCCCGTCGGGGAACGCGCGTGCACCTCGGCGCGTAACGGCCACGCCACCGCTAGCGCGTAAGCGCCTGTCCCAAACCACAGGGGCTGAGTGCAGCCGGACGCGACGAAAGCGTGCGACGACCAGAGCAGACACAGGTGCACCAAGCTGCAAAGAGAGCCCAGGGGCAGGGCGGGAGCGCGCTTCACACCGGCCGGGAGCTGCACCAGCAACAGTTGCAACATACAGGCCATGCCTAACGGGAGAGCACACGCTAGCGTTAGCGCCAGGGTCACGAACGAGGGCATGTCGCGAATGGGCCGAACCAGAAAATCCGTAGCTAACTAGGGAGGCTGTGCACACTCCCCCCACCCTGACCTGGACGCGGGCCAGACCGAAGCGGGGGGATGGGGGAGTGGTGGGGCCCGAGTCAAGCAGGCGGGGGGTGGGGGGGGGGGGGGGGGGGCTCGTGCCCGCGGAAGGGGGGGGGGGGAGCAGTCCCCCCCCCCCCCCCCCGTCCCCCCTCAGGCGGGCACACGCCCGCGTGCAGCGCAGAGCTGACACCCGCGACCAACCGTCCGCTAACCAGTTGGGTAGTATATTTCGGCCTGCCCGCAGCTGCGTGTGTAGGTGTTAGCGCAAAGCCAGGTTTTTTTTTACTAAGCATACTTGTTTCCCGTCAGACCGGGGGGGAGGGGGGGCGCGTCAGGCCACGCGGCGCTTTTTCTCGGCGGGGGGGTCAGGCTCGGGCGCGGGGCGCTCGGGCTGCAGCAGGGACTGCCAATAGCGCGCCTGTGCGTAGTGGAGTTCGAGCGATTGGCGCAGAATGTCTAGGCATGACAGTTTCTTGTGCAGCAGCCGCGTATCCTCGTGTAGCTCCTCGAGCGAGCGCCGGGACTCGGCCGGGAACCCCCCTGCTCTTGTGTATGTAGGCACCGTAGATGTCGAGCACAAAAGTGCGCAAATCAAAGGTCAGCCCCGTCCGCTCGCGCTCTTCCTGCACGGCCAGCAGGGAACGACAGTGCACCCCCGGGCACATGCGTGAGCGGTCCAGGAAGTAGGTCCAGTTGAGCATCGCACCCCGCCCGGACAGCGCTGCAAAAACTGGCAGACCCGGTTGAGGTTGAGCAAGAACTTGCCCGCAAATGCCACGAACAAGCGCAAATGCTCGCGTTGGCTGACTAGCAGCAGCCCGAGGGCTAGAAAGTCAGTGTCCACGCTGTCCAGCACGATAGTCCAGCAGGGCTCCTGCCGCACCCAGCGCTCGGCCCAGCGGAAGCAGGCCAGGTCGGCCCCACCCTCGGCTACGGGCGGCGCGTTGCCCGTGCGCCAGGCACACTGCGAGTCGGCAGACAAGGTCCAGCAGCCGAAGCCCAGGTCCAGCAGCAGAAGCCCAGGTCCAGCACCCAGCGCGCCTGCGGGCGCACGCGGAGCGCGCGGGCCAGGCGGGCGCTGTGCTCGAACAGCAGCTGTTGCATGTGCTGCAGCAGCAGCGGCCGGCGCTCCCGGCAGGCCATCAGGTCCTCTAGGAACAGGCCGGCGAGGGCATCGCCACGCTCGTTCCGCAGCACCCCGGTGCTAGCGCACACTACCAGCGGGCCGGCGGGGAGGGGGGGCGACGCCCGCGCCCGCGCTCGGCGCTTTGCTTGCGTGGCCAGCTTCAGGGGGGTCTCGAGCGCCGGCTTGTCGGCCACTAACACGAGCGCGCTGACACTAGGATGTTCGTACAGGGGCTGCAGCACTAGGTCCAGCGCCAGCTCGGTCCAGGAGACTGGCTTGCACGTGGCGCGTGCATTCTTGGCCCTGGCGCAGGACTTCTGCAGCCTGACCAGCGTGTCCTTCACGAGCAGGGCCGGTCCGCCATCGCGTGGTAGCGCCTCCGCCGTGCCCGCGTGCAGCGTTTGGGGCTAATGGCCTCGAGCAGAGCCTAACCACAGTGTAAGCCCATGAGTAAGGAAGAATACGAATGGACATCCCCGAGAGCGGAACGACCGGGTGTTTGTGTGAAGGGGGGGGGGGGGGGGGCGCCCTTGGGGCGGCTGGCGCGAATGCTCCCCCTCCCCCCCCCCCCCCCCCCTGACGAGGGGGGGGGGGGGGGGGCTGGCGCATTGCCTCACGCCCCCCCCCCCCCCCCCCCGTACAGGTGTGAGCTGGAGGGGGGGGGGGGGGGGGGGGGGCTTTCAGATTCGTCGGACCCCTGCGAGGGGGGGGGGGGGGGTTCTGTGTCTCTCCTGAGGGAGAGGGAGGAGGGGGGGGGGGGGGGGGCTTGCTCTGGTTCGCGGACTCCCCCCCCTCCCACCCTCCGCACACCAACTTGCCCGCGCTGCGCAAGTTCATCCCCGCCCTGGCTGATTTGGGCGGCAGAGCATGCGCGCTGGGGAGGGGGGGGTGGCGTCGGGAGGGAGAAGGAGAGAATTTCACCACCTTCTGTGGACGCTAAATATCTGCGTTGGGCTGCTGTTGCATTCTCCCTCCCCCCCCCCCCCCCCCCCGCGCACTCTGGGCCCGCGTGACTCAAGACGGAGCCGCCGCAGGGTGAATTAGCGTCGACACCGGCGCGCACAGAAGCGAGCGCGGGGGCTTCCTCGGCCGCGGAGTGTGCAGAGGCCAAGAAGCAGAAATCAGTGGTAGGTTGCAACCACCACGAGACGCATAGCGTTGTTTGCAAGGGCAAGACACTGTACACTAGCCGCAAGTGCTAGATTGTCCTGCTGACGCCTGCCATGATTAATAGCTTTCTGGGCTTGCTGCACCCTGACTTTATTTTGTTGCTACAACAGTCGGACGAAGCACGCGCGCAGCCCAGGCCATGCCTAGTAGACACAGCCCTGACGGTACATTTCCTGACCGCGGCGGAGCTCGGCTGTTTACTAGGCAATAATCCACCGCTGTTCGACCTCGGCTGTCCATTGCCCTAAGGCTGAGTGAATAAAACACACATTTATTAAGCTTGCTTATTTTGTTTGGGGCCACGCGCGGCACCGGAACGCTGGCCAAGCTAGAGCGAGCACTGTTTTTTTAATAGTGTCAGAGCGGGCAAGCTTAGTGTGTTAGAGCAAGGGAAGAAAGAAAGAGAAGTTGCAAAGCGCGGGATTAAAAAAAGTCAGTGCACGTGTTGGTCGGGCAGTCAATAGCATGTTTTCTTATCTCGCTCGTTTCGTGGGAGGCAGCAGTTTTCTGCCCCCCCGTCCCCTTCCCCCCCCCCCCCCCCCCCCCCCCCCCCCTGTCACTCAAAAAGACTTCGTGTACTTGTACTACTCTGCCACTTGCTCACTGCTATGTTCTTACTCAGTCCACTCATCTTCACTGCTTGGCTCATTCACTCCAAAATTCGCGACTTGCAATGCTATCATTTTGTCACGCACCTCCTTCTCTTGGTTTTCTTTTTTTTCTTCTGTCTTTTCTTTTTTTTCTTCTATTCTTCTGCTTTCCTTTGTTCTGCACGCATCTTCTCTTCTGCATCTCGCTCTTCTGGAGTTAGGTTATCGGGTAGAGGCGACGTGGTAGGTCGCGGGGTTGTCTTCTGGACTACCTTCCGATCGCCTGCTTTCTGCAGCTTAATCTTGCTCAGCGCTTCAGTCAGAGTAAGCGAGGTACCTTGGTGGACTGGGCGCGCCGCGACAACTCGTGCACTGATTGGTTTGCGGCTGCGCGCCGAGGGAGCGGGCCCGCCAATGGACGGCGGGGGTGGTCCACCCGCCGGTTTACCACCGGGCTTATCATCATCGGCCGCGACAGGCAAGCTGCTTCCGGGCGAGGCAGGCGCTACGGGCCCCGCGCCGCCAGTAGGGTGGTGTTCGTCTCAACCCCGTCGGAAGAAGGAGCAGCAACGTTTCTTTTTAGGGCGTTCATATAATTTTTTCACGACCTCCACCCCCGCTTCGTTCTCGTTCTCTTCGGGTTCGCCGAACAAAAACACACGACCACCACATGTAGCGACAGCTAACCACTCTCGTGCTGTCGTTTTTAAGTGCACATCGATTTTTATCGGAGAGCCAGTCACAAAGAAATTTTGTACCGGAGTCTTTGTTCGTATTCTGTCCGCAACCAAAAGTTTCTCGCTTGCTAGATACTTGCATCGTATTTTTTTTGATATTTCCCTTTTCTTCCTGCATCGAAATCAGGCACTGCAGGGCGACCAAAAACTCTGGTGTACAGACACAGAGTGATGCCAATTTGTCTGTACAAGCAGCTGGCGAGAATTTGCTCGCAGGCTTTTGGGTTAGTGCTAGCACTGCTTCGCTGTCAGCAGACCCAGGATGATTTTCGCAGTGAGAGCGAATGAGCACGCAGGCGGCGTTTGCAGGTTTCAGGCCCGTGATACTATGTTTCATAACTAGCCATAAAGCTAGGTGGGGCTTGTCACCCTTTTTTGCATCGTGGCAGAGCTGTAGCTGCTCCTGTAATGCATGGAAACATTTGTCAGTTTCGTTGTTTGCAATGACTGTCACTTAACTAATTATTGTGGCGATGGCTCACTACTACTGAAGTCACTGTTACCAGCCAAGTATAGTGATGAGCACTAAATAACTGTAGTTCCCATCACTTCCAAGAGTAGTGACGGGCACTACAGGTGTTTAGTGGTCATCACTAACAACAGGTAGTGACAAGCACTACATATTTAGTGATCATCACTAACAACAGTTAGTCATGAGCACTACATTGTGTAGTGCTCATCACTACTGGTGTAGTGCTCATCACTACATACTGTTAGTGATGATCACTATGCAACAGGTAGTGATGAGCACTACATTTGTAGTGCTCATCACTACATACTGTTAGTGATGAGCACTATGCAACAGTTAGTGATGAGCACTACATTTGTATAGTGATCGTCACTAACAGTATGGTAGTGATGAGCACTACACTAGTAGTGATGAGCACTACATTTGTAGTGATAATCACTACATACTGTTAGTGATGATCACTATGCAATAGGTAGTGATGAGTACTACATTTGTATAGTGATCATCACTAACAGTATGTAGTGATAAGCACTACACTAGTAGTGATGAGCACTACATTTGTAGTGATCATCACTACATACTGTTAGTGATGAGCACTACGGTGGTGTAGTGACAATCACTACCTTTTGTTAGTGATGGGCACTACGAAAATGTAGTGATCATCACTACAAACTTTTTTGTTTGAACTAATTTTTTAAGTGATCAGCACTATCTTTTGTAGTGATCGGCACTACGTTTCGTCGATTTATTAAAATTTTTACAGTTAAGTGACGAGCACTCAATTGATAAGTGATGGGCACTACTTTTGTAGTGACGATCACTAGAGAAACCTACAAAGATACATTCAAAAACTGTTGCTAGTGATGTCACTACTTTTTTAGTGATAATCACTAGCTTTTTACTGATGCATAATTCAAAAATTATAGTGATCATCACTACTTATTTTTAGTGACAATCACTATTTTTTTTATTTTTTCAAAAATCGAGTTCTAGCAGTGCTTGCTAGTGACGGTCACTAAATATGTAGTGATGGGCACTAACTTTTTAGTGATCATCACTTAATAAGTGATTATCACTAAAATCACTACGTTTTGCACAGCAGTCGACCGTTACATCAGGAAACAGTTCCATTTTGAGGTAGTGATCATCACTACGTCGTTTAGTGATGAGGGAGAATCTAGGGGATGCAGTAGTGATATCACTACATTTGTTGAATTAAGGACAATGGAGGCGTAGTGATGATCACTACCTCAAAATTTTCCTTATTGTAGTGATGATCACTACGTTTTTTTAGTGGTGTATCACTAACTTTTTGTAGTGATCATCACTACAAAAAGTTAGTGATGGTATTCCGTACTTGTAGTGTGTTAGTTTGACGGGCCACAGAACTGGGCGATACTCTATGGTGTCAACTGATGAATAGTTTTTCCAGTTTGAGCTCCATGTGT